>JBBPBX010028109.1:17341-36806 GCA_038048925.1 Garcialebias charrua
ATACAGTTTATTATATATATATATATATTTGCATGCAAGCATTACTTGTATGTTTGCATTGTGTGGGGTTCTATCACAAATGTCAATTCAGTTTATTTATATAGCGCCAAGTCACAACAGAAGTCATCTCAGGACACTGAACAGGAACATTCGTATAAGATCATCAGTTTTGACAAACAGCAACAATGTTTTGGATTTTATTTGCTCAACCCAGGCAGGTTGGAAAGTGGCAGCACTGGAAGTTCTGAGAGGAACATCTCACTTTTGAAGACTTTCCACATCAGACAGAGTGGGCCTGTGTGACTGGAAGCCCGCTGACTGAACATGCTGATGCTCTGGCCTGCTTCACGAACCCTCGGGCTTCTCCCCATTACTCCTAACCCCAACACCCCCACAACCATCATCTAAACTTCTACCCCCTCGTCATCCCCTTTTCAAGCTCATTAAGTTGGGATGCTTTATCAGAGGGCACACTCAACCCTCCGAGGCTCTACACGCATGCGTGTGCACACACACCCATGCAAACACACACAACATTCAAGCTGGCTTGATAAAACCTATTGTTCATACGTGCACATACACACATGCAGAATCCCTCGTTCATCCATTTTTCTCTCCAAACCCCTAACCCATCTCTGAGCCACCCCCACCCCACACTCTCCTCCTAATCAACTCTTCCCATCCCTTCTCTCTCACCCTCCACTAAACCCCTCACCCAGCTCTAGGGAGACACTTTTCAGCGGAGAAGGGAGGGATGGAAAGAGCGAGAGAAAAGAAGAGATGCTCTCCTCCTCTCTGCTGCCACAGCGGCTGGGCTACAGAAGCCTTTGATGTTCTGCAAATTTCAAATTTCATTACAGACAACCCCCTTCTACACTCTGCCACCACTGCGCCTCCCCCCTTACCCACTCCCTCTCAGCTCTCGTGCTTAAACAAGCTTTTCTGCCTCCCGCTCTCACCCCCACCCAAACCTCCCCATCAACGCTGAAGTTAAGGAAGCCCTGCAGAGGACTCTTCATATGGGTTAATTATTAATTGCATGATGCCCGTATGTGGCAGATGCATGTTTGTGCGTGTCAGTATCATGGTGGAACCAGGATTTTTTGGTGATGCCCGTTTTATCTCTGGTTGTCTCAGACGGCCTCCACCCACTCCATCTTGTTACTCTAGTCGGCCCTTTTTAGGATAAAACGCATAAACTCGCCCACAAAATCCTGCAAGCCTCCGTCCGTACCGACACAGGCAACCATTTCAGGGCAGGACGCTGCCATTTTGGTTCAGAGCGTGTCAGCTGCAAGAAGACGTGCGTCCCAGCGGCCCTCGGATGGAACCGGGGTGTTGCTAAAGTGGTTGACAGATCGGTGGTGTCAGCAGCGTCGGCGGGGAGAGAAAGCGAAGGAATGAGAGAGAAGGAAGCAAATGTCAGAATGCGGTTGTTGCGCTTATTGACGCCTGAAAAAGTGCATTTTGCGAGAATCTGATGTGAAGTGGATAAAGGTTTTCAGCTTTTTCTTGTCATCACCGTGACAAAAATGATGAATTTCAAAACAACAAGCTTTTTAATGGTACCCTTTATGGTGTAAAATGAGCCCTGGGTCATTTCAGGTTGATTTTACAAGCTCACAGCACTGCCCATTTTAATCAGTTCACATTTGACTTTATCTTAAGGGATTAAAACACAATATAATCACAATCTTTGCATTAAAATAATTACATTTTCTCAGTTTAAAAACAAATCTGTCAACACTAACACACGTTTATAATGCTGGCTAATGCTTTTCTTCTCTCTTATTTTTATATGTACAGGTAGTCCAGAACTTACGACGTCATCGACATACGACGTTCCGGACTTACGAGCTGACTAACGAACAGTAAAGTTGTACAGAACATACAGAAAATACAGCACTGGTATGTGTTTTTAGATGAAATTGTGTTAGCTAACCATTTGTAAACAAAGTTCTGAGCATGTTTATGAACCAGTATGTACGTTTGTGTTGAAAAATGGGTGGTCGTAGTAGCGCTAGCATCAGTGATGGGAATAACGGAGTTACAAATAAACGGCGTTACAAACGGAGTTATTTTTTTCATTAACGGGTAATCTAAGTAGTTACTATGTCTATCGTTACAACGCCGTTACCGTTACATTCACTAAATGGGGGTACGTTATTTTGTCTTCGGCGCGCTGGCTCTCGTAGCTGCTTGTTTACTTTTTTCCCCCTTGGTGAGGGAGGGTGGAGGGAGCAGAGGGGAGGGAGGGTAGGAGGGGGAGGGAGCAGAGGGGAGGGAGGGGTGAAACAATAAGGATGATGCTGATTGGCTAATGTAGAGTGTCAGGTAGAGGTCAGCCAATCAGAGGTTTTGTTGTTCAGTTCACTCTCAAACCACAGCCGCAGCTTCATATCTGAAAAGTTAGCAGAAGTCCTGCAGCAATGGCGAGTCTGGAGGGAAAGTTGGCGTTTTCAAAGTGGAAATACAGAAACTACTTTACTCTCCTTGAGGTAAAAGGCAAGAACGTGCATGTGAAGTGTACATTATGTCCCGGAGGAGCGAAGTGTTTGTCTACGTCCGTCGTAATCTGATCTGATGAAGCATCTCTGCTCAGGTAATTCAGATTTTCAGTACTGTTTTAAAAGTACTTCATATTGTTAAAATGGTTCTTTTGTTTTTAAGAAAATACTTGAAGAACCAGTTGTGTGAGGGTTTGATTTTATTTTACACTACAAAGCACTTATTTTAACTGTTTACTTTTATTTCTAAGAAAACACTTGAACAGTACAGTGTGTACATAGAGCTGAAAACACAATTGTTATATTATTTTGTTAACCTGTATTTTGTAATGAAGAAAAAACTTGAAGTATAGTATGTCAACCAGTCATGTTCTGTTGAGGTGCTGTAAGCATTTCTACTTTAAATTCGTAGATATATCTAAACTTAAACCAACCAAACAAACAATAGTTACTTTCCCTGGTAACTAATTACTTTTATAGGTGAGTAATTCAGTTACTAACTCAGTTACTTTTTGGGAGAAGTAACTAGTAACTATAATTAATTACTTTTTTAAAGTAACGTTCCCAACACTGGCTAGCATACATTTTCCGACTTACGACCGAAAATCCGGACTTACGAGCGACACGTGTTTCTGGTTCCGACATACGAATTTTCATGTTACGAGCACCTCGTATGAACAAAACTCGCTTGTAAGTCGGGGACCACCTGTATTCATTTTCCATGTGTAAGTATTTCCTTTCATGGATACCGTGAAACATTTTGTTTAAAAGCCAAACCAGGAACAAGGTCTGAAATAAACCATTGGCTTGAAGTCCTATAAAAACTGCAATGATCCCATTTTTACATTAGATTTTGTTTTTGTTAAATACACCTAATTTTACATCATCCTGCAATAACAGAAATGCAAACCAGTAATTTAAATTATTTGATTACTACGTTTTTTATAAATGAGCAGTCTAGCTGTGCTCCCATTTATTTGTCAAGTTTATGTGAGAAAAACAAGATGCGACCAGAAAAACTTGATGCGACCAGTTCGCTGTGGCGACCCCTAACGCAGGGAATAAAGCCGAAAGAAAAAAAAATAAAAAATGTGAGAAAAACAAGATGTTGACAAGAAAATGACAATACAGATGCTCCTTTCTTTTTTGGAGCAAATAAGCAATCTGGATTTCACATTTTTTTCCTGCTTTGATTAAATGTCACTGGAGTGAAGAACTGGTGCCACAGTCTCTTTGTATTTTCTAAAAACTTGAATGACTCATTTGAATTAGCTTCAAGTAGGTTTTATCTCAATCAATCAATCAATCAATTTATTCACTCGATTTAAAAAAAAATCATCTGTTTACAAACACAGTCTCTGACAAAACATATTTACACGAGTGAAGAGGGAGCAGGAAGAAGAAAATCTTGTATAGACCTGCCCCCTTTCTCAATAATTACAAAAATGTCATGGCCGTAAACATTAAATTAACAAAACAAGTTGCAAACAATATCTAAACAATAACATACATAACAATATATCACTCTTCCCATTAACAACTCAAAAGTGTATAAGAGTTAATCATTCTTTTTTTATAAAGTTTCTTGAATTGGTTTATTGTAGAGCAATTTTTAAACTCCTCATCCAAACTGTTCCATAGTTTTACTCCATGCACCGAAATGCACATTTGTTTTAAAGTAGTACGCACAGTTTTACTTTTGAAATCATACTTCCTTCTGTTAGTTCTTTCACAAGAGCTAAGACAAAGAACTTTTGTAAATTAAATGGCAATAATCTCTTTCTAGCTTTAAACATTATCAATAACATTTTTAAATTAACCAGATCCTTTAGTTTCAAGATATTTGATTGAATAAACAATTTATTTGTATGTTCTCTGGTGTCCACTTTATATAAAATTCTCATAACTTTCTTTTGTATGACAGATAACGGTTTAGTGTTGGTTTTATATGTGTTGCCCCATACCTCTATACAGTATGTCAGATATGGAACAACAAATGAATAATATAATGTCTGTAGTGTTGACAGCTCTAAAACATGTTTTACTTTATTTAGAAGTCCAATACTTTTGCATAGTTTTAATTTTATGTATTTTATATGAGATTTCCAGTTAAGTTTATGATCCAAAACAACACCTAAAAATTTAACTTCATGTACTCGTTCAACTTGATTATCATCTATAGACATTATAATAGAATCATCTATTTTTCTATTACCAAAAATCATGAATTTTGTTTTATTCCAGTTTATTGATAATTTGTTGTATTTAAACCACTCATTAAGTTTAGACATCTCACAAGTCATACATTCTATAATGGTTTTTAAGTCATTCCCAGAACAAAATAAATTTGTATCATCTGCGAACAGGATGATTTGTAACTTTTTAGACACTTCACAATTCTAATTTGTACCAAAAGTTGACGGTCAAAACCACTTATATAAATTTAGAACAGATCCAACATTCCTTTCAGCTTTTTATTTATTTACTAAACTGCATTCTTTATGTAATTATTACCAGGCTATTTTTATCAAAGTAACACAGAGAAGAGAAAAATCTTTTTAATGATAGATTATTAACTACATTTTCATGATTATTATAGTACATATTAAAAAAGCGTACTCAAGTGATCGGAGCAGGCATGGCAGCTGCAGATGTAAGACGGGTCATAGTTTATTTGTTGATGATTACAGTTTACTCCTCCTGCCTCCTCTGTGATGGCTGTTCTCTGAAAAGGTGAGCAGCATTCAAGCGCCCTGTAGTTTGTGTTTCAGCAACACAGTTTTCTGCAGTCGTTCCCCACCTCCACACTCCTCTGCTCCCAGCTGCCTCTCCCCCTCCTAACCTCTGACCCCAGTCCAAGGCCAAGGTTGGGAGGTTGTTACCATAGCAACATAATAGCTCCCCGGTTCGTGACAGCTGACCCTCAGAGCCCAAAGTAACCATGTCAATGATCATTTGTTCCCCTCTGAAAGCTCTTCTGCTCATCTGTGAACAGAGGAAACACTAACAGAGACTGGATGGATGGACAGATGGACTGAAAGAACTAAAGAGGGCTGCGTGTGCTGCTAAGAGATCTGAAAATCATTTAGGATGACCTACTGATGCTCGTTCCCTTTTATAGCTTAAGGAGGAGGGTGTCACTGGGTGCATGTAAATAAATATGATCCAACTAGAGCTCATTTTGTTTAACTAAGCTGCATGAGCAGTCACAACTCACAACACTGGCTTCAAGGTTCAAGATGACTTTGTCATTCGCATCACGTGTGGTACATGAGGTGGAACAAAACTGCGTACTCAAGTTCCCAGTTGCACCCAAAAATAGCAAAAATATAAAGTATAAAAAAACTGTATACAAGGATCTATGCTAAACAGTAATAATATTATTAAATATAGGATGTATTAAACAGCAGCCTGAACATGAGTCTGTAGTGAGCAGATGGGTATGAATACAGCAGCTTAAGGTTAGACATCAGCAGCATGGATAATCAGCAGCACAGTTAAAGTCACATATCACCAATTAAAGTGTCATTACAGGGATTTTTCTGGTTACTTATTCATGAGTCTAACAGCCTCAGGGTAGAAGCTGTTCCTCAGTCTAGTGGTTCTACACTTAATGCTCCTCAGCCTCCTTCCTGAGGGGAGCAGGGCAAATAGTGTATGTGCTGGGTGAGTGGGGTCCTTCACGATGCAGGTGGCTCTCTTCCTGCATCTGTTGTATCTACGTTCAAACATCTGGGATTTTTAATTGATGACAAATTGTCTTTGAAAGCACATATTCAGTTTACCGTAAATAAACTGAAGCTTTTATTTGGATTCTATTTTCAGAATAAATCCTGCTTTTCTTTTAGGGTAAACCAGAAATTGGTGGGGTCAACTTTTCTTCCGATTATTGACTATGGTGACGTATTTATACATGAACGCCTCTGCTCAATGTCTTCACAATGCTGGATAGCGTGTGTCATGGCACTTTGTGGTTTATTACAAATTGTGGAGCCCTAACTCATCACTGTCTCTTGTAAGATAAGGTAAAATTGCCGTCTCTGCATGTACCTGGCTTGGCCATTGGTATGTTTTGATTTACAAGGCTATTCATAAGTTGACAGTACTTTATCTTCCATAATTGTTAACTTTAAACAACATGACTTACAGCCTCCGGTGTCAAGACTTTTTAAATTTTAGTGTTCCTCGTGTCAGGACAGAAAGGGGGAAGAAAGCCTTCAGCTTAAACTTGGAACACTAGTATCTCTGAATGTATTTGATGCCATGATAGATCCCAATCCCATTATACTCAAGTTGCAGAAGTGCAATTGTTTTAATTGTCATTTGTTTTATTGTAAGTCTATGTTTATTGTGACTGTGTTGTAACTGAGTGTTTTCCCCTCACTCTGTATACTGTCAGTCTTGGCCAGGTTTCTCTTGTAAAAGAGATATTTTTTATCTCATTGGGACAAACCTGATTAAATAAAGATTATTATTATCTGGAGGTGTAAATGTCTGTGATGGTGGGGAGGCTGACTCCAACAGACTTCTGTGCAGCCGTCACCACACTCTGCAAAGCTTTATTTTCTGCAGCTGTGCAGCCCCTGTGCCACACGACCTTGTTATCGTTATTTAAATTACAGTTACTGAGAAATGACACTTGTTTTTTAATGGCTAAAATATTTTGATCAACGTAATCTTGCTGACGAGATCAAATTAATAGAAAAATTGATCTATTTTGTCGCAAAGTGTACAAAATAAGGATGATGCATTTAAGAATACATTTAATACTTAACAGCAAATAAATATTTTGTCATTTTTTTGATATTCTGCTATAACTTTTCTTATGACTTGTTATGATGTAAAACCATGATTGAATAGTTAATAATAATAATAATAATAATAATAATAATAATAATAATAATAATAATAATAATAATAATAATAATAATAATAATAAACTCTTAGAATGTGTGTACGGTATGTGTGTGTCTGGAAGATCACTTTACTCTTCAGTGCGAGTTCCTGTTGCGTGGGGTTGGCTGTGTAAATGGCTGATCGATACTGTGTACCACGGTCCTTATGCTGTTTCATACCTACATAAAACACACATACAAAGAAAAAAACAAAACATCAAAGATCACAGCAGATTGAGTTCCCTTATCGGTCATGTCACTCGGTGCAACATAAATGCTATGGGAAATTGCACTCCGCTCGGTTACCTGAAGGAATGCAATCACGCCTTTACGGCAGGGGCGACAGCGTCGTGCCAGAGGCCCCGCCCTCTGGGTACTTAAGCCGCTGACGCAGTGGTGTAGTCTACATTTTTGTAGTGGGTATACTGTGCTTAGAGACAAAAACCTGTCCGGAGGACCTACCGGTACTTAATTTTTCCTTTTTCTACCTAGATTACTGAGATGAATCAGGACATTTAGAGACAAAAATGCAATGTAGTGCAATGTAATTGACAATTTATTTTGAATTTTAAGCATATTTAACATTGCAAAATGTCTGTGATGCTTACATTTTAATAAATGCACAACAAACCTGAGCCTGATGACTGGATCTTGAAGGAGGCCCACTCCTCCGATATGGAGACCCTCTTTTCAGTCAGGACACCAGTTGACGTTATGGTACTGCAAACAGCACATCCTGCAGGAAGTAAATAAAAATTGTCATAATTGTATATTTTTTAATATTTCCTGATACCAGTAATAATACTAGAATCTACTGATTCACTAGACTGTAAGCATGTGTCGACAATTACATTCATTATTACCTTTCATTATTACTTGCATACACTTTTGCATTATGACCAACTAAAACGTGAAAATGAAATGATCACACACACACACACACATATATATAATTTCTCATGTAATATACTGTACTAAACTTTTGAAAGATATGATTATCAGACTATTTTAAAATTATCAAGTCATAATATGTTAATGTTGGAAATATATCAATTAAACCTTATATACAAATTGGTTCCCATATTTTTTTATATTTACCTAATTTTTTGTTCCTCCATTCCAACCAGGGATGTCTGTTTTTAAATTCCCGAGCCTGACTTTCACTCCACAAGGCTGGCCAATTTGGATCTAAAAATGAAACAAGGAGTTTTAAAACAGAGTAAAAAGCATAGCATTTTGTTGATTATTGGAGTGACAGACTTTGTCACAAACAAATCATTTTTATATTCACATATTTATTTATATGAAATGTTACTGTAAAATTCTGGACAGTAACCATGTTTCCATCAAGGTTTCTTGATGCGCATTTTGGAGTTTGGCATCAGAAAAGGTCGATAAAAACATGCAGTTACTTGCTGCTTGAGCTAGCTTCAGCTAACTTGTACTAGCCAACACTTACCTGGGGAAATGCAGATATCAACCTCATTATGGCTGGTTTCGGCCGTCGAACTGGTAGGTTCTTCTAATGTTGTCTCTGTAGCTTCGGGTTCAGCTGGTTTATAAAAACATTCAAAAAGTGTAGCTTGTTTCCTTTTCATTTTGAGTCTGTCGAGCGAAAATGCTCTACCACACCGTCTGTTGCCCGGCTGCATCCCGAGCAGCCAATCATAAAGGAGCTTCTTAAGAAACCAATCACAGAGCAGAGAACTATGGTAGTGAGCTCAGCTCAGCCAATGGCTGTGAGCCTCACGTACAACAGAGGAACACGTAACTATGGCAACCGCGAGAGTTGCGGCGCAGTGAAGAGTCCTTATGAGCAGCGAACATAATCTATCTTTATGCAACGCGTGTTTATTGTCACGTTACGTATCATTGGGCACATTTAAGTGGTTATACGGAAATCCCCAAGCTTTTCTAGTGGGTATACGGCGTATACCTGCGTATCACGTAGACTACACCATTGCGCTGACGCCCATCCATCGAGCTCTCATTGCCCTTCACCTCGCTTAAACCTGAACTCTCTCTCTCTTCGCGGAACTTCTCTGTTGCTTCATCGCTCGACCAGAGGTGAGCTTGCTCCTTACACAGGGCATACAGAGAATTATTCTTGCGTACTGCTGGGCTAGCGAAAGCTAGTCCGGCACATTTTTTCTTAACCCCGAAGTTTTTTTTCTCCTCTTTCCGCAGACTGCTTCACTCTATGGCGCTAACTGCATCACACCGCTACCTTTGCTAATTCGTAGCAGGCTAGCCAGCGAAAGCGACGCGACGGAGGAGACATCTCAAATAAAAAGAAAAAAGATCTTTTAAGGACTCGCTCGTCTTATCTCGGACATGCCTCCGGAGAAAGGAAAGCGAAAGACAAGACTTCCAAAAAAGACCAGCAGGACGGCGAGCCCAACCTTGCGCGCCTGCCCCAGTGGATGCGGTTTTTCCCTCTCAGCGACGGACACCCACGAGGCCTGTCCCGTCTGCTTGGGGATGCTGCATGCGAAAATGGCGCTGGACGCACCCGAGTCTTGCCCACACTGCAGCCAGATGCTGGAGGCGGTGAGGAGGCACCGGGCGGACTTCGTTGCCAAGGCCATGGGGGCTGCTGCGGCGCCAGCAGACCCAGACACTACTGAGCCTCTGACTCCCACGCCGGAGCTCGAGAGCATGGCTTTGGATGACAGCACCCGAGTCGAATGGGGTGACAGCCCAGATGTGCTGGCCCCCATGGTGGACTTAACAGTCGAATTTGACACTCGAGGCATGATGAACGAGGACGAGATCTCGATTTCAGCCTCAGGTGAATTTCTGCGGATGACGCCGACGTCGAATACGAGGAACAGGGAGAAGACCTCTCCCGTACCNCAGCAGACCCGAACACTACTGAGCCTCTGACTTCCACGCCGGAGCTCGAGAGCATGGCTTTGGATGACAGCACCCGAGTCGAATGGGGCGACAGCCCAGATGTGCTGGCTCCCATGGTGGACTTAACAGTCAAATTTGACACTCGAGGCATGATGAACGAGGACGAGATCTCGATTTCAGCCTCAGGTGAATTTTCTGCGGATGACGCCGACGTCGAATACGAGGAACAGGGAGAAGACCTCTCCCACCCCGGTGCCTATGTTCCCGGAGACTGACTTTTCCATCCCTGCTCTGTTCGACTTGTGTCACAGAGCAGCGGACGCACTGCAGATCCCATGGCCGGAGCCTCCACCTCGTCAACAAGTCACGAGGTTGGCAGGAAATTATTTTTATTCAAAGTAGCAGGCCGCCACGAGGCAAAGGATGTGCCCGTCTTTCCGGACTTCCTCATAGAGCTGACTCACACCTGGCCTCAGCCCAGAGCTCCCATGCTGCTACCGCTCTCACAGTTTCTCGACATGGATGGGATGGATGAAGTGGGAATAGCCAATGTGCCTCAAATTGAGGACACGCTGGCGTCTCATCTGGCTCCCAAGTCATCCGGGACAAAACCAACTCTCCCCAGCAAAGCCTGTCGAGCTTCGGCTTCTCTGCTCGAGAAATGCTACAGAGCTCAGGGCCTCGCAGCGCGCGCAATGAACGCGTCCGCCATGATGCAAGAGTACCTGGCTGAAAAACTACAGGAGCTCCAGGTAACGACATACAAGCAAGCTGCCGCCGAGCTGCTGGATGAAGCCCGCAGGGCAAGAGACTTGTGCTCCGCATGATGGGGACAGCGGCTGTTGCACAAGGTAGAGGCATGGCTGAGGTGGTCATCGCAATACGCCATCTGTGGATGACCCTAACTGACCTCCCGGAGGGACAGAAAATTCATTTTCTCCACCATTCGATAGAACCGACGGGACTTTTTGTCACGATCGGCGTGGTGTGTGAGGAAATGAGTCCAATGGTGCAGACAGCAGACTCTCAGAGGCACGAGTAAGAATCAAAATAAACTTCAATGAGACAAATCAAAATACTGACGTGGCAGGAAACATGAAACATGAACTCTAGGACTAAACTAGAACTGTGGCTTTAAAGCTCAAACTGTGACTGGATTACTAGAACTCAAAACTATAGAGACGTACTCACAGACCAAGGAGCTAAAGCGAAGCAGATACACGACACACCAGGGGAAATGGACGAATAACCCGACAACAAACAGACTGCAGACAAAGTATATATACACACAGACAAGACAGGGAGTAACGACACACACCAGGGAACAATTAACAGAACAAGGCTGACTCTGAAACGTGGGAGGTAAACCAGGGTGACTTACTCTAGGTTGAACTAATAATAAAACAAACATGTGGACTAAATTAGAAGGGGACCTAAAAACATGTAGACTACACCAGAAGGGGACCTAAACATGAAGACTAAACGAGAATAAACATGAAGACTAAACTAGACGGGGACCTAAAAGAAATGTGCAGACTGAACTAGACAGGGACCTAAAATAGAATAAACATGAAGACTAAACATGACGACTAAACTAGAAGGGACCTAAAGGAAATATGCAGAATGAACTAGACGGGGACCTAAAATAAACATGAAGACTAAACAAGAATAAACATGAAGACAAGACCAAAAGAGGGAAGGAGAACAACAGGCAGACCTGAGGGACAACATGTAAAATCAATCAGACTGAGACAGAGGGAGCCACCCTTACACTTTTTGGAAAAGCGCTGGATCGAATTCAGACCAGGCTGGACCAGAGGCGCAAACAGGCTGAAGCTCTCAGGGTGGGCATCCCCAGGAGAGCCTTCGCCCCCCTCCCCCCCCCAGGGAGTCAGCTGGAGCAGAGCACCGCAGCCTCGACACCACTCAGCCACACGTGCCCACCGCAAAAGCGGCCGGCATACGAGGCAGAGCACCGGCAGAGACCACCGCCGGACCCACCCCGGACCGAACACGCCTGGAGTAAAAACAGATTTGTTCCCCGCCAGGCGGTCCGACACAGAGCCTCCTCGGCGAATCGGGACACCAGGCAGAAGCGTGCCTGAAGAACCAGGTACGCTTCTTGACTTTACAAGATCACCCGCCCACGCGGTATGGGAGATGATCTTTTCAAGTCCAGACTTTGTTTGTAGCACGGTACAAAAAGCTGGTGACTTTGTTTCAGACACAAATCATGTTCTTTCTGCTGTAAGTGACATAAAGTCAAATATGTCGTTACACATAAGCACAAATAAAGCTAAAAAAAATAGCCCTCTCTGTTTTCTTGACTCACAAAAAAACAAAACAAACAACAACAACAAACACAGTAACATCAGCAGAACAGTCCCCTTTGTTCTTCCAGCCGATATAAAGGGTAAGGGCTATCATCCCCCCTCTCTCACGGCTCACAGGGTGTTAGCCTAATCGATAAACCCTAGCAGGGTGCCTCAGTTCTGTCTGTAACAGACAGGCCCAGAGACGCCTGCAAGCAGGCCCATCACTCCTCACAAAGACAGGTGAGGGGGGTCACGTGCTCCAAGCCCCGCTCCGTTGTAAACCACGGGGTCGGCAATACACAAATCAAACAAACCCATGACACGTCAGCGCTCCAGGGGTGCGCGCCGACAGAATCTGACAACCCACCTTCTTGGCCACCTATTCATCGGATGCCAATAAGGGACGGGGGGCCACGGCAGAAGCCCGTAGGCCAACACCAGAATCACACGTTCACAAAGGCAGTTGTGATGAAACTGTAGCATGTGTAAACACTCAGCGCAGAACAGAAATAGCACCAGGGCTAAATCAGACTCCTCTTCCCTTTAATCGAAGAGGACTGAACTCTTTGTCACCAACCAATCTAAAGTCTGCTCAACACAAAGGACCATCTCCACATTCTCATGCCGAAGTTGTCTCCTTATTCTCAATGGGCGACACGCCATGCTCAAACAGTGATCCTGCAGCTTGTGACCGCGTTCACTGTGCTGACCCAACCAGGAAACGGGCTGGAGTCAGGAGATCTGCTCGTTTCCAAAACTTGCAACCCCTCCGATCCATGACCCCCAACAAAAAGAGGAAAAACAGACATTCTGTTCAGCTTTTGTCTAATAATGACAACAGATGGCCTCTGCCTCCAAACACTCTCGATCAGAGTAGTATGGTGGTACATCTGCAGAAAGACCCTCTCCCTAACGTGGTTGACCTTCAAGGAACCACAGAAATTAGGGCCCTTGAGGGAGAGCTGGTTCCACCACCTGCTTCTCTTCAGGGATCCTCCACGTCACCAGAAGGAACAGTTTCACCACTTAGGCTGAGAACTGCGGCTAATTTCAGCCTAGTGGCGGAGAGGAACAAGCTGGTGGCCTCAGGCTTGCCCGAGAACGTGGTAAATACCATTCAAAACGCACGAGCTACATCAACACAGTCTCTCTACGCTCGGAAATGGCATATTTTTGAAGCTTGGTGCACAGAAAGAAATATTATTTCTTATTCATGTGACTTGGCCCAGCTCCTCACCTTCCTTCAGGACCTGTTGGAGAAAGGTCGCTCTTTCTCAACGATTAAGGTGTTCCTATCAGCAATTTCAGCTTGTCACGAGGGCTGGGGGAGCAGGACGCCTGGCGCGCACCCGCTCATAATAAGATTTATGAAGGGCGTGCTAAGGAAGAGACTCCCCATCAGGATCTTGACCCCTGGATGGGATCTTATATGGTCTTGGGGCTCTCTGTGACCCCCAATTTGAACCACTGAGTGAGATTAAGATAGATTTATTATCTTATAAGACCGCTCTTCTCCTGGCTCTTTGCTCGGCGAAACGTGTGGGTGACCTCCATGCTTTGTCCGTACATCCAATGTGTACCAGATTTACCCCTGACGGGTCAAAGGTCACCCTAAGGCCTAATCCTGACATATATCCCCATGGTTTTGACTTTAAACCCCAGAAGTCTGGGCTTTGATCTCTCTTCTTTTCCACCTGCTCCTGTCCTCACTCAGGAACAGGAAAGGCTGAAGGCTCTCTGCCCCGTGAGAGCTTTAAGCACTTACATGCAGAGAACAGCCGAATGGAGAAAAACAATTAAACTGTTTGTGTGCTTTGCTGCACCAGCTACAGGAAAGGCCCTATCAAAGCAGCGCCTCTCACACTGGGTGACTGAGGCCATTAAAAGGGCGTACAGTAGCAAAGGTCAACAGTTGCCCTCTTGAGTACGTGCCCACTCCACTCGGGGCTTGGCCACCTCGTGGTCACTGTTCAAGGGTGTACCAGTTGCAGACATCTGTGCTACTACGAACTGGAGCTCAATGAACACGTTTGCAAAGCATTACAGTTTGGATGTTACTGCGTGTGATGTCACTCAGGCTGTCCTTTCTAACACGCAGTAGAAAGCAGCCTTGGGATGCCTGCTGAATAAAGGCGGACGTTCACACTAGCATGCATTTTACTGAGCATTTCAAGGGCGTGATTGAATTACGTTCCCATAGCATTTATGTTGCACCGAGTGACATGACTGATAAGGGAACTGAAAGTTATGCACCATAACTCATGTTCCCTGAAGGAAGGGAACGAGGTGCAACATACCTGGCCCTTTCAATGCTGAAAGCTCGGTGAAGTGCATTTTGGAGATTGATGGATGGGCGTCAGCGGCTTAAGTACCCAGAGGGCGGGGCCTCTGGCGCGACGCTGACGCCCCTGCCGTAAAGGCGTGATTGTATTCCTTCAGGTAATCGCGCGGAGCGCAATTTCCCTTAGAATTTATGTTGCACCTTGTTCCCTTCCTTCAGGGAACATGAGTTATGGTGCATAACTTTCAGGTTATGCACTTGGGTTGCAATGTTGGATTATTATGTGGGTGTATGTCTTTTTGATGTCAAGGTGGAGTCAAAAGAAGGGGCAGCTGAAACGATTACAAAACAAATCGTTAGGGACATAATCTTTATAAAGGATCTGAATCACAACTACCGTAGTCCTCCAAACAGACTTCATTTTATCACACAATGACAAAATTCATACTTGGCATAGCTGCCTGCTTACCATATATTGGCATAAAAGACTAACTTATTGTTTTCGAAAATCCCTTCTATAAATGCTAAACATAATTATTGGCTGCATATCACCTGCCGCTTTTCATGTCATCTATGTCAAGTTAAGTTCAAGTCAATTGTATGTCCGTATCATCATGTGGTACGTGAGGTAGAACAAAATTATGTACACAGGGTACTGGTTATACCCAAAAATAGCAGAAATATAAAGTGTCAAAATGTGTTATCTACCGGTAACTAAAATCATGTTTCATTATACTTCTGTCAAAAGACTGACTTATTTTGGTACTAGAATCTCTGTCTGTATGTTTGTAAATGTTCTCTTGTCCAGGCCATATCTTATGATCTGCTCAAGATAATTTAATGATACTTGACACACATATTCAGGATATGAAGTGTCACAGACACTTTGCATCACCCCAGCTCTAAGTTCAATATCAAAAATCAAGGTCAAAGGTTACATAAGGTCATTGATTGTCAGGGCCATTGCTATAGATTGCTCTGTAAGTGTTTGTTGTCGTACATCAAGGTCAAATGTCATTGAAGTTCTTTGCTTTTCTGGACCATAATGTCGGAGCCACTCTGGATTTAACGTAACTTGAAAAAAACATTTACCACTAGACAACATGTCTCATGATCTTTTCATCACTCCAACTCTGTCCACGTTCAAGAATCAAGGTCAAATGTTACACAATGTCATTGATTGGAATCCTGGCAAAAACCAATGCAGATATGCAGGAACACCTGCTGAAATCCAAGATGGCGCCAGTGTTTGAGGCGTGCCGTCTGATGCTCTTCCTGTTTTATGTCCTGTTTGTTTTAAATCTTATCACAAATACAAACGCTCGGTTTGTGTACGATCGCCAAAGTTTACTGGACATTGGAGCTTCGTCTGGAATTATGTCATCGAAGAATTATGCCGGTGACAAACCTTTGCCTTTCCTGTCGGGCGTGCCAGCCTTCCTGTGTCGCTCCTGGTCTCTACCTTTTCGACAGAAGCGCGCCCGCCGCCGTGGTAGACGCAGTGGCTGGTTGGTACATTTAAAGGCTGTTTCGAGACGTTGTTCTCCGGGATCAGTTAACGTACGTGGGCTGTTGCCACGCTTGTTTTTCCCACTGCGCATGCTGGATCCCACGGAAGCCTGTTTGGTACCTGTTAGTGGAGGCAATTATGGATTGTTTCCGCCTCGGCCTCCCTGCACTCCCCGGCCCTGTAGACGTGGCGTGAATCTTCAAAACATGCAGCTTCTTCGTCGGGACTCTCAGCTGCCGACTGAAGTTGGAGATCCGCTGATTTCTGCCAGGATTGGTCTGGCGAATGCTAGGTCGCTTGCAAACAAGACCTTCATTATTAAGGATTTCTTTACCTCTCAAAGCCTGGATTTTTTATTCATAACGGAATCATGGACAAGTGACTTGGGTGAGTCCAGCGTTTTTAATGAACTCCTACCACAAAACTGTTGCTATTTTAATTTTCCAAGAATGATAGGACGAGGAGGAGGAATAGTGACGATCTTTAAAAACTGTTTCTCTTGTAAAAAGTTGACTCCGGTCCTTTTTTGTAGTTTTGAGCTTGGTCTTTTTGAACTTGGTGGTTCTCATACTGTGTTATGTGCGGTGGTCTACCGGCAGCCAAAGTATAACAAAAATTTCATGAATGAATTTTCTGATTTTCTGGCCGACATCATGCTGCATTATGATAGGATTCTAATTGCTGGTGATTTTAATATTCATGTTTGTTGTCCTTCCTCACCCATGGCTCAGTCGTTTTTAAATGTTATTGATTCCTTTAATTTTGTGCAATTTGTGACCTGTGCTACTCATGAGCATGGTCACACTCTGGATCTGGTTTTGACGTATGGTTTGTCGGTTTTTGATTTGGTGGTTGGTGACCCTTTATTTTCAGATCATATGCCAGTTTTATTTAATATAAAGCAGCCTATTACTAAGGTTAAATCAAGCACTGCAGCAAAGCTTTGTCGTGTTCTTAAACCTTCTACTGCTGTTGGGTTTTCTTCTGTTTTTAATATGAATTCGAAAATCCCTGAAACCATGATGGACAATGCTGATGATATCAGCAACTGGTTATACTCCACCTGCAAAACAACTCTGGATTTGGTGGCACCATTGAAATTACGAACTGTAAAACCTAAATATGAACCGTGGTTGAATGTGGATACTCGAGCTGCCAGGAAAAACTGTCGTAAGGCTGAACGTAAATGGAAGAAGGATAATCTGCAGGTATCGCTTCAAATACTGAAGGATTGTTGGCGCTGTTATCAGAAAACTGTGAAAGATGCCAAGAGACAATATCTAATTAATCAGATTGTGTCCAGGAATCAAAATCCTGTTGTTTTCTTTAAAATCATTGATTCTGTTCTGAATCCTTCACGCCGTGCTCTTGTGGAGTCTTGCCCTGCACTATGTGAAAGGTTTTTACAGTTTTTTGTTGATAAGGTCACTTTGATTAGGGCTCAGATCATGCCCTCTGTAAATGACCCCTCCGACTATGTGTCTTGCACTGGTGTTTTTCAGTGTTTTGATTATGTCACTTTAGAATCCTTACAGGAGGTGGTTAGTCATCTAAAACCTACTGGTTCCCTGGATGATGCTATTCCACCTCGTCTGTTTAATGAGGTATTTTCTACTATAGGCCTTTCGGTTCTTGCCCTTGTAAATAGTAGTTTGTCTTCAGGTGTTGTCCCTGGAAACCTAAAACATGCAGTTGTCCAGCCTTTGATTAAGAAACCAAATTTGGATCCCGATATCCTGGGAAATTATAGACCTATCTCTAAATTGCCTTTTGTTTCTAAGATTCTTGAGAAGGTAGTCTATGATCAACTAATGGCTTATCTTGTTGAGCATAACATTTTAGAGGTCTTTCAATCTGGTTTTAAATCATTTCATAGTACAGAGTCAGCACTTTTAAAGGTTTTTAATGATATATTCCTTTCAACAGATTCTGGTGACTATGTTATTTTGGTTTTGCTGGATCTTTCGGCTGCTTTTGACACTGTTGATCACAATATTTTATTTACACGCTTAGAACAGTGCGTGGGCATTGGCCATACAGCCCTAAACTGGTTTAAATCCTACCTGACAAATCGTACATTTTGTGTCTCTCTTGATGGCCATAGGTCCTCATCTGCTCCTCTTTCATATGGTGTTCCACAGGGCTCAATTTTGGGCCCTGTTCTTTTCCTGTTGTATCTTCTTCCTCTTGGCTCCGTCTTTAGAAAACACGGGATTGCCTTTCATTGCTACGCAGATGATACACAGATTTATGTACCAGTAAAGAAAGCAGACCACACTTCTCTCCAGTCTTTGCTTCTATGTTTGGAAGATTTGAAGACTTGGATGTCTCTAAATTTCCTGAAACTAAATGAAGACAAGACAGAGGTAGTGATTTTTGGAAGTTCCTATGGGAAGTCTTTGCCTGTTGACTGCCTACTGACTCGATATATAAAGCCAGTTGTTACGAATCTGGGAGTAAAGATAGATGCAGATCTAAGGCTGGATTCTCACATCAGAACAGTTGTGAGATCTAGCTTTTTTCACTTAAGGCAGTTAGCAAAAGTGAAACCAATTCTTTCAAGGCAACATTTTGAAACAGCAATCCATGCTTTTGTAACCACTCGGCTGGATTATTGTAATGCTCTTTATGCTGGCTTAAGTGATTCTTGCATTTCACAGCTGCAAAGAGTTCAAAATGCTGCCGCCCGACTTCTAACAGGGACACGGAAATTTGATAGTATTTCTCCTGTTTTGGCCTCTTTACATTGGTTACCAGTGTATTATAGGATTCATTTTAAGATACTTTTGTTCGCTTTTAAGGCTCTGAATGGCCGATCTCCTTCATATTTGACTGAGCTACTACAATCTTACACTCCCTCCCGTTCTCTCAGATCTGCTGACCAGCAGCTTCTGAGGATTCCAAAAACTAGACTTAAGCTCAGAGGTGACCGTGCTTTTTCAGTGATTGCCCCTAAACTCTGGAATGACCTTCCGAGTGACATAAGACAAGCCTCGTCCATTGTAGTTTTTAAGTCTCTTCTTAAAACTCATCTTTTCTCTTTGGCTTTTGACGCGATCCGAGATGTTTGATTTTGTTTTATTGTGTGAAACTTTACTATT
>JBBPBX010028110.1:0-14448 GCA_038048925.1 Garcialebias charrua
TTGTCATTGTTCATGGGTTTGCAGAAACTCTTTGGACTGGTTTCTGTAGAGTTCACCAGTAAATGTTGGGATTTGTTCATTAGAAAAACTGCATTTATGTACATTTAAATTGGAAAAGCACACGTGTTGATGTAAATCCACCGTCCCAAAGTTCAAACTGGAGGCGCTCGTTTGGGATGTTGTCTCTTCAGGTCCTTCTAACCTGGACTTGTTGAATCAAAAAAAAGGCATTCAATACAGAATCTGGACTTTATTTGTAACAGAAGACATTTTCGCCCTCTATCCAAAGAGCTTTCTAAATTCAAAGAGCAGACTGTGTGAGAGTACGGTTATAAAGGCTGAGATGACACACACACATGAGATAACGCACACACACATCCTATGTAAATTGACAAATCACACCTCACACCTTAACAGTAGATGGTTCTTAACATAGACGACTCCAGGGGGGAGCTAGGGGGGGGGGGGCTATAGCACCCCCCTAGCTCCCCCCTGGAGCCGCCTATGTTAAAGGTTCAGTATGCAGTTTCTGTAGAACTGCAGCAGTTAGAAATATTTTCAACAGGCAAAGCATTCTGATCCCTCCCCCTCAGAGCCATATGTGGCTCTGCCCCCTTGTGGTCTGTTGAATTTCAAATTCAAGCTCTGTTTTTATTGGCTGATTCAAATTCAAGCTCTGTTTTTATTGGCTGGTTACAAACTCTGTTTTTATTGGCTGGAAAATGGCGGGTCACCTTTTCTTTTTAGAAATGCTTATTTACCACCTGGAGAAGCAAGGGGACAATATTTTTTTTAAATTTTTTTTCAGAGATTACCTGGCTAACATCAGTCTGTCAGGAGGTAGTGACAGAGTGAAGAAATATGTTCATAAAAAAAGCTACATACTGCAGCTTTAAGAAAAGTCACAGCACCCCCTGCACCCCCAAGAAAATATCAGATTATTTTCTTTTTCATCTGAGTTAATATTCTTTAACATGTGGTTGTTGTGATATTTTCCTCGCAAAACACAACTAATTTTAAAAAATCAGTGATTATATCGAGTAAAAAAACAAAAAACAATCTGATCCACCAGCTGAAGCCCACAAAGATGAGTGATGCTCCTAACACTGACCCAGTAAGGAGCAGAAACTGGTGACATGATGCCTCTGGTTATGCCATTTTTAGCTAATGCAACTTGATAAATAATTTCCTGGCTTGCAGTGATAATAAATGATTTTATATGATCACTTTAAATAACTACTTTCAACCAAAATCCAAAATAAACTTTTTATAAAAATAGTCTAACTGTATCTAAATTCATGCGCGTATAAAACTGAAATAATTCCTGCTCAAAGAGTTAATTTTGCCTTAGACAAGAGAATTAAGCCTTTACTGGAGTAGTGCTTAATGTATTTTTATTTCAGGTCTCTGATCTTTTCACCGTTTTTCGTTACAATTTGTATTTTTGTTGGATGTAACTGGGACACTGTGTACATAGTTTTGTTCCACCTTATGTACCACATGTGATGTGAATGACAGTAAATACACATTGACCTTGAGAACTGAAAGAACAAATGATCCTTCGTAGCACCCTCAGTAAAATTCTTAGCCCCCCCTTAGCACCTGCAGAAAAATATCTCTGGAGCCGCCACTGGTTCTTAAGGTCTTTGTTAGTCTATTTCACAAATCATCTCAGCCTTTATAACCGTACTCTCACACAGCCTGCTCTTTGAGTTGAGAAAGCTCTTTGGATAGAGGGTGAAAATGTCTTCTGTTACAAATAAAGTCCAGATTCTGTATTGAACGCCTTTTTTAAATTTCATTTATCATGTCCTGGATAACTGAGAATCTTCACCAGCATACTGGACTTGTTGACCTTTATGTCCAACCTGCTCCTTCAGGTCGGTGCTCGTGTTCACCAATCTTTATTCCAGACCAGAGATCCTGTCCTGTGTCCTGTGGACAGTAAGGACTGGCACCTTCAGCCTCCTGGATGTTTCTCTGATCGATCCGCTCCATGAGTCCTGGTGGACGAGTCTACCATCGTCTTTCCATTTCTTTGTAACGGTCCGGACAGGTTGGACAACTCTGTCTCTCACTTGTCTTCCTTGGACTTCTTGCTCATTAGTTGAAGTTGTGACTCTGGAGGCCATAACTGAGACCATCTGGCTCCTGGACCGCCTGCAGTTGGACCCTGTTGGACCAATGGGCTTCAACAAAGGGAGTGAACATTGAACCACTTTTCAACGTCGTATTTTAGAACAACTCAACTCAAAACATCTGCTCAACGGGAACAAGGAGTCACCGTTGAATTGTTCACACATCTGTTTGTTTCTCATTCTAAGAATATTTCATACATTTAGGACTTTTTCCCTCAGGTGAAATCTTCCAGATGTCGGTTTTATTTGTACAGGTATTCCCCGACTTACGAACGAGATCCGTTCCTGCGGCCGTTCGTAACACAAAAATCGTCGCAAGTCGGAAAACACACGAGCCGCCACTTATACACGTACAGTACATGTACGGTACAAAACAGTTACCAAGTTACCAAGCACTTCGCCTATCCTAACACAGTACCCTACATAATTATCCAAAAACACATATAGTACATTTAGAGACGAAATACAGTAGCTACAGTAAAAAGTTAATTTCTTACTTTGAGCTGGTCAAGCCTGTCTCCGTCTTTTAGCATGTTAGCTCGTTGCACGTCTGAGCTCCACAGCTTCGTGCTGCTTCACGCGGTCCAAACTGTTTACAGGAAGGACTGTTAGCATGTTAACTCCATACATAATGAAGGGGAAAAGAGTGAATAACTTACTGGGAGCCGTTTCTCCACAGTGTCCATCCAAAACAAGCTGTGCCGCGTTAGCATGTTAGCCCCGCCATTAGCTGCGCCCGTTAGCGTTAGCCCCTCCAAAAGGCTTAAAACAACCACAGCTGCAACAAAGTGCTGTACACATGAAATCAAGAACATTTAAACACACACACACACAAAAAATTTATTTCACATTTTTATTAATATGATGCGTTCATAAAGTCGGAATGCCGTAAGCCGAGGACTACCTGTACTCTGGATCAAACTTTAAATCCTTGTCGTCGCCTGAAAAAGCGAGACGAGTCTCACTGACTCAATGTTTTCAGGACACGTCTCCTCCGACACGTCGTTTAGAGGAAGACGAGTGAAAACTGCCCGAGCTTCACCACGTTTAACACAATCGTCCATTAAAAACCAGCAAATAAAACGTTGAACCAACGGAGCAAATAGCATTTTACTGACAGTAACTTTAATTTGTTTATTCACAAGTTCAAGGTTAGTGGTGAGACAGTTCATAAAATAATTTTTATCATATGAAAAGAAGTTTTATTCTGAAACAAAACCTAAAACTAGACTTTATTTTTCATGTTTTCACACATTTCTCTTAAAAACAAAAGTGTTGCTCAACTCAAGCTTGTCTTTTGAAAAATAAAAACACCACGATCGACTAAAGTTTAACAGATTTAAGAAACGTTGGCGCTCCGATGAACTGAAATCGTCTCTGCTACTTTACGTCAAACTGAGTTGTCTGAGATAAAAAGCCTAAAAGGTATTTATCGAAACGAAAGTCTGACGTGGCAAAACATAAACAACAACAAACACTATGAGATGGAGAAATAAGATGAGGCTGATGAGGGCGTGGCTGCAGCTGAGACTTGATGGAATGGGGAACAGGTGTAGGTGGGCGTGGCTGGAGAGAGGAGCAGAGGATAAAGTACTGGGACAAATGAACGGGTTGAACACAGAAGAACAGAACTAAACACAAGAATCACTAAACAACAACAACAACAACAAAAAATCATTATAACCAAAGTAAAACCAACAAAAAACAATGAAAATACCAAGAAATACTGTAATCAAAAACATACAGATCGAGGATCAGGTTCATGGTGCAATAACTTTTTCCCATTAATTCTGAGAAAAAAAGTCAGAATCCATTTCTCTAATTATGACTCTTTATTTATTTATTTTTTGGAATTCTGATTTTTTTTTCTTCTCAGAATTAAGAATTTTATTTGTATTTTTTTTTTTTTCATCGTGGCCCTAATCCTCTTCCATAAAATCCTGACCCTGAGCTGGACTAAGATGAATTACAACCTCCCACAACTGCCTGGTTTGGCGTCAGCTGGTTGACATCGATCTACGAAAAGAAAAGCTTTGGCGTTTAAATAAATAAATAAAGAAACACATGGTACCGTATTATTCTGACTATAAGCCGCACTAAAAATCCTTTAATTTTCTCAAAAATCGACAGTGAGCCTTTTAATCTGGTGCACCATATGTATGAAAACAGTCCCTTTCATTGATATTGTGCCTTATAGTCCAAAAGATACAGTAACTATTTTTACATTTACTACCAACATAACCCCATGCTCAGACTTGGGTTGAGTCAGAACATTAATGTAATCAAGCAAGATGTCAGTGTCCCCGTCCCTGAGGGGGTTGAATGGTAAATGTCCGTAGTTTTTGAGATGAGTGTTTTTCTGGACTGGATTTGTTCACCTGGCAACCCAATTTTCTGTAGGGACCTTTCTTATGCCTAGATGCAGCTACACACCAAAATGGAAGTCAGTACCTCATTTATATTCAAATTATAATGCTCACAATTTGCACAGAAGGATAAATGGACAAAAGAAGTATGGACGGACAGAAGGATGGATGGACAGAGGGTAGGCTATTTCAAATCCTCCCTCTTCGTTCCATGACAGTGGACAATACGATGTCCTTGAGAGATGTTGAGAACCTGTTATATGTTTGAGTGTAAAATGTGTTCAGTTTAAAAGAAACAAGCCTAATAAATAAATAATGATGCATAAATTCTCTGGACCTACAGTTTTAATACACAAACCTCCGTAAACTCCATGTTAGGAAACATTTCGTCAAACTATGTGGACGCTGACTCAGCATTCAGTTCATCACTTTTATATAAACTACATCAAAACCTTCGGCTTGATCAGGGACAAAGTACTACGACTTTTAGTATTTGTACAGTAACTTTTATAGTTTTTCAATGGTTTAATTTTATTTACATAAAAAGCCATAGACATACGTTGAGATCTCTTTAATTTCTTTGAAAACATTGTTGTCTGAATTTAATTGTGCTAATTGTACTCTTTAATGACCGTTTTGCCAATTTTAGCTGATAACTTATGTTTTGTTAATCTTTGCATTTATTTGCGGTTTTGAAAAGTTTAAAGCCTTTAACAACATTCTTGCCACTTTTAGTTTTTAGTTGTGTTTTTGCTGATTTAGCTTCTGTAGTTCAGCTTGTTTTAACTTTAATAATTAATTACCGGTATTATGTTTATTCTAGCCAAGTCAGTCTGGACTCAGCTCACATAGTGTTTTCTGAAAGAATGCAATTTCTCTCGCAGTGGGATCTTGTATTTTAGTTTCCAGGTGGTGCCAGAACATCATACTCGGTCAGAAGAACAAAGCTGTTCTCTCTGATCTTCCGAACTTGGACCAAATCTCCACACTCCTGGACTTGAATCAACCCTCTCCCGTAGTCCCTCTCCCTGTCTTTCAGAGTCACCTCAGTCCGCCTGCCGCAGGCCTGACGGTATACGTATCTCACCCCAACCACCAGAACCATGCCCAGACCAGCCGAACAGCCCAACAACATGCCCAGCTCCCAATAACTGTGTCTGGGGATAATGTCTGGGTATTTCCTTTCCTTGTCTGGAGTTTTGGAAGGGTCTGATGGTCTCTTGGGCTTGCTGTTGATGTTTGGAACATTTGGATTAGTCTCTTGGTCGTTATTGAGGTTGTGGGTTAGAAAAGGTTTGGGGTGTGGGTGAACAACTGATTGGAGGTTTGGCTCAGGGTTAGAAGATGTTAGGTGGGTATGGATTACGGACATCCCACCTACGTTGGTTTGCTTGGAGGGCGATAAAGACTGCAGAAGATAATGAGGAGATGACGAAGGTTCTGAATGAAGGGTGGTGATGGTTGAGACAGAAGATGAACTCGGTCTCAACAGGGATGATGGTGGGATGAATGAGATAGAAGGGGAAGTAGGGGAAGAAACAAAAGAGGTTGGGTTTTGTGGTGATGCAGATGAGGAGATTAATCTTTGGGAGGCTGTGGAAGACGAAGATGAAAAATAGGAACTTGGGATATGCTTGGATGAGTTAAAGGAAGGTGAAGAAGGGGATACAGGAACTGAAGAAAAGAAGGAAGAGTTTGATGAGTCATTGGAGTTTGATGGTCGAATGGGGGAATATGTCAGGAAGGATGGTTGATTGGTAGTAGAGGAACGCTGGACTGAAGGTAAATTAGAAGATGCAGAGACAAGATTGGACAAGGCTGGAATTGTTCTAGGTTGGTTCTTTGAGGAGGATAAAGAGAAATGGATAGGGATTATTGACCTGAAAGATGAATGTTCACTAGGGTAAACCCTAGACAAGCTATCTAACATATCAGAGAATGAAGAGGAGCCAAGGTGGCTTAAAGTTAAAACAGAAAGTAAAGACGTGCTTGAAGGAACCAAATCTAGGACTGTGCTTGTGGTTTTCATGTTCGTTTGGGACCGAAGGTCTTTTTCTAATGTGAAGAATTGATGCTTGATGGGTTGAGGAGATAGCGTCCATCCTGTTAAGAGAAGTGTTTGGGACTGTGGTTGGGAAGAAGTCCTGAAAATCTCTTCTGGTAGGAAGGACTGGTCTCTTTGAGGAAAGCTGGGTTGACTTTGAGTGAGGACAGTGTCTAACTGGACTTGGTGAAAGTTGCTACTAGACTGATGTTGAGGTGGACTACTATGCGATTTAGTTGTTTGGGGTGAGCTGAATGGCTGTGGGATACTTTTGAGCCCAGATGGACTTGTTCTAGGCAGAGCGTCCATCTGAGTATTCGGCGGAACTTGAAAGGACTTAAGAGTTGGAGATTTGAATGGAAAAACTGACTTTGGTGATGTTTGGGTCTTGGGGGTAAATGTCTCGGAAAGCAAAGAAATGTGACTGGTTGGAGTTTGGAGTGGGAGATTTTGTCTGGTTGAAGAAGTTTGGGACAATACACCTGCTTTGGTTATACTCGTTTGGGACTGAGATAGGGTAGTTTCTGACAAGGCTTGGTAAAAGCTGCCAAGAGATGGAGATAGAGAAGACCTGCTTAAGGACATGGTATTTTGAGGCAAACTAGATGACTTGGTGATACTTGTAGGTCCAGATGGACTGGTTCTAGGCAGAGGTTTGAGGGAAATACGGTTGGCTTGAGTAATGGGTGTATCTTGAAAGGACTTAAGAGTTTTAGGTTTGGATGGAAGAGCTGACATTGGCATTGTGTTTAGAGTTTTTGGGGAAGATGTAAGGAAGGTGATCCAACTTGTTTTAGTTTGGGATAGGGGATTCGGGTTGTAGGGAGATGTTGGGATCAATAAACCTGTTTTTGTTTTGACTGTTCTTGTTTCTGGACCCATTTCCTCTTGAATCAACCCTTTTTGACTGTCGGATAGGGTATTTGAAATGTGGACAGATTGACTAAACAATAGTACAGATGTAGTAGTTTCCAGTTTTGGTTCCAGGGGTTTGATCTTTGGATCTTTCCTCTGTGTCCCTATACCCTTTTGAGGGAAGAAGGGAAGAGGAGAGTTAGACAGGGAAAGAGGACTGGTTGGGATTTGAATCACTGTTGTGGTATCCATCTTTCTAGAGTCAGCTGAGCTGATGGAGGACGTCAAAGGACTGGAGCTCTTTGAGTCCTTGGGATGAAAAACAGAGTCAACGGTTGTTTCTTTAGACACACCTGAGAGGGATTCAGGACTTCTTTGAGTGTTGCTCTGAAGGGATCCTGAAGTCAAGGTGTTTGTTGTACCTTCTGCATGATTTGTCATGGAGCTTTTCAATCCCAAAGCTGTTTGATTAACTTCTGCTTGTGTTTTCAGAAACTTGAGTGTCTGAAATCTGCCGTTTGTTGTTATTGGCTGTTTTACAGTTGAAGCAGTTGTGCGTGTCCAGTTGGCTTGGCTTGTGGATGAGCTGTTGACATTTAGAGCTACAGAGCAGTAAGAAAATAGAGAAATACAGTAATACCAATTATAAGTAGTTTTTATTGTTGCATTTTACAATAAGAAATGTTTCGTACCTGGAAGGACAGTGACTCTTTCTTCCTGAATTGTATGAACTGTGCTTACTCCATCCACCACTGGGACTTTACCACTGTTCCAAACACTACGACTCCCATCATGCACCACTGCGGACTCTACACCGGCCCAGTAAATGAAGTAAGATTGCACCACTGTAATGCTGGAATATAGAAAACAAACATTGTGTATTGTTTATTTTTGATTTCCGTTTAGCCATCCAACAGTTTGGATCTTCTGAAGTGGGGTTCCATTGAAAGGTTGTGAACAATGAATATCTTCCCTGTAGTAAATAGCTTTTGAACAACCTCAGTTTGGAGAAACAGCATTGAAGTTGGACCAGATAGCTAACGGCTAGTTCAAATGTAGCAAAGAACGAAGTGGATTACTGCCATCTTAAAACAACCGAAATATTAATTCAAGATGGCCACCATGACACCATTTGATGAACTATCTACAACAGGTAAGATGTTAACTGTTCATAACCTTCCCACAGAACCTGAACTTGAGGTGCTGATGGTCCTACATGAACCGGACGTCTCCCATCGGAACATCCGGGGCTCTCCACACAAACGACAGGTTCCTCTTCAGCTGCTTGTCGGAGTGGGTGATGGTGTCGCCCTCTGACAGGCAGCGCAGGGTGTGGGTCCCTGGGGGTGTCAGGATCCAGGAGCCCCCCATCAGCAGAGGGTCCAGCCTCCGAGACCTGAACCCCGCACCTCTGCGGTACCTGCGTCCTTTAACGCTGCGAGTCTGGAGCAAGAAACCCATGAAGTCCCGAGAACTTCGGACTGTTACTGGAGGTAGGAATGGTGGAAGGAGACAGGAAGGAGACAGGAAGGAGACAGGAAGGAGACAGGTAAGTTAGTCCACAAGCAGTCACACCTGGATCCAGGTGACCACGTCTGATTCACCTGTCATCAGCTGTCCGGGCAGGTAGGACGAGGCCGAAGTGTGAACTGTGACGTAGCTGTGCCCCGGGTCCATAGGGTGAGCCCGGATATGTCCAGGAATCATCTCCTTACAGGAGGCGGGGTTTGCACCGTAAGAGAATGCCACAGTGGGCGGGGCCAGTGAGCCAAATACCAGAACGCCACTGAACCAAAGATGAACGGACGACATCACTGAACCTACAAGCACATGTGAAGAACAGTTTGGTCAGAATATCTTGAACTGATGGCCGAACTGGTGTTAGTAAAGCTGGACATCGCCTTTTCCATCTCTAATGTGTCTGCTAGCACTCGGAGTACAGGTCCTTCTCAAAAAATTAGCATATTGTGATAAAGGTCATTATTTTCCATAATGTAATGATAAAAATGAAACTTTCACATATTTTAGATTCATTGCACACCAACTGAAATATTTCAGGTCTTTTATTGTTTTAATACTGATGATTTTGGCATACAGCTCATGAAAACCCAAAATTCATGTCTCAAAAAATTAGCATATTTCATCCGACCAATAAAAGAAAAGTGTTTTTAATACAAAAAAAGTCAACCTTCAAATAATTATGTTCAGTTATGCACTCAATACTTGGTCGGGAATCCTTTTGCAGAAATGACTGCTTCAATGCGGCGTGGCATGGAGGCAATCAGCCTGTGGCACTGCTGAGGTGTTATGGAGGCCCAGGATGCTTCGATAGCGGCCTTAAAGATCCACTGACGTGATTTTTCTACTATTCATCAAATTGCTCAAAATATATATATATTATCATTTAAATATGTTAATTTTTGCAAACAAAATGATAAATCACTTTAATTTTGCTTTAAAAGTGATTTTGAACTTCAAGCCGTGTTTAATCATGGGAAATCCGTTTACACCTGAACGCACCATCTGTGATGTAATGTGCAGAGTGAGAGGCAGAGGGCTCCAGTCTCTTCAATAGCAGACATTTTAAAACCTGACTAATTTAGCAATCTAGGTGAAGATTTAAGCTATTTGTCTTCATTTTGGGAAGCAGAAAATAGTTTGGGTGATGGAACAAGAAACAGCAGGATCTAATTTAGATCTGATGCCGTATCAGACTTACTTTTATGTGAGCTGCTCATACCGTGACAAGCCAAGAGCTCTGCCTCAACTCTGCACATGACATCACAGATGGTGCGTTCGGGTGTAAACGGATTTCCCATGATTAAACACAGCTTGAAGTTCAAAATCACTTTTAAAGCAAAATTAAAGTGATTTATCATTTTGTTTGCAAAAACTAACATATTTAAATGATAATATATATATATATTGAGCAATTTGATGAATAGTAGAAAAATCACGTCAGTGGATCTTTAAGCTCATCCAGAGAGTTGTGTTGCGTCTCTCAACTTTCTCTTCACAATATCCACAGATTCTCTCTGGGGTTCAGGTCAGGAGAGTTGGCAGGCCAATTGAGCACAGTAATACCATGGTCAGTAAACCATTTACCAGTGGTTTTGGCACTGTGAGCAGGTGCCAGGTCGTGCTGAAAAATGAAATCTTCATCTCCATAAAGCTTTTCAGCAGATGGAAGCATGAAGTGCTCCAAAATCTCCTGATAGCTGCATTGACCCTGCCCTTGATAAAACACAGTGGACCAACACCAGCAGCTGACATGGCACCCCAGACCATCACTGACTGTGGGTACTTGACACTGGACTTCTGGCATTTTGGCATTTCCTTCTCCCCAGTCTTCCTCCAGACTCTGGCACCTTGATTTCCGAATGACATGCAAACTTTGCTTTCATCTGAAAAAAGTACTTTGGACCACTGAGCAACAGTCCAGTGCTGCTTCTCTGTAGTCCAGGTCAGGCGCTTCTGCCGCTGTTTCTGGTTCAAAAGTGGCTTGACCTGGGGAATGCGGCACCTGTAGCCCATTTCCTGCACACGCCTGTGCACGGTGGCTCTGGAATCGGCCCTTCTCCACAATCTTCCTCAGGGTCCGGTCACCTCTTCTCGTTGTGCAGCGTTTTCTGCCACACTTTTCCCTTCCCACAGACTTCCCACTGAGGTGCCTTGATACAGCACTCTGGGAACAGCCTATTCATTCAGAAATTTATTTCTGTGTCTTACCCTCTTGCTTGAGGGTGTCAATGATGGCCTTCTGGACAGCAGTCAGGTCGGCAGTCTTACCCATGATTGCGGTTTTGAGTAATGAACCAGGCTGGGAGTTTTTAAAAGCCTCAGGAATCTTTTGCAGGTGTTTAGAGTTAATTCGTTGATTCAGATGATTAGGTTAATAGCTCGTTTAGAGAACCTTTTCATGATATGCTAATTTTTTGAGACAGGAATTTTGGGTTTTCATGAGCTGTATGCCAAAATCATCAGTATTAAAACAATAAAAGACCTGAAATATTTCAGTTGGTGTGCAATGAATCTAAAATATATGAAAGTTTCATTTTTATCATTACATTATGGAAAATACTGACCTTTATCACAATATGCTAATTTTTTGAGACATGAATTTTTGGTTTTCATGAGCTGTATGCCAAAATCATCAGTATTAAAACAATAAAATACCCGTAATATTTCAGTTGGTGTGCAATGAATCTAAAATATATGAACGTTTCATTTTTATCATTACATTATGGAAAATGCTGACCTTTATCACAATATGCTAATTTTTTGAGAAGGACCTGTATGTGTTGAGGATGACTCTCAGCTACTACCACACCAAGTTTCAGCTCAGTGTTAGTAAAACTGACTGAGTTCGAGTCATTGTTGTGTTGGCGAAGGTTGATTAGCTTGAGGTTTATAGTTTTAGAGACGAGTGTTTCTCTGGACTGGACAGAGAATGAAGTAAACCTAAATGTTTTTGATGCAACGTATTCAAGTGGGAGGAGTTACACTGTGGAGAAATTGTGTGAAAGTTATGAATCATTGTGATCCATTTTCCTTCTGTACGTTTTCAGCATCTTTTTTGTCCTGCAGTTTTGAAGACATTACAACAAATCTTAAATCAAAATGTCCGGCTCTTTCAGGATAATCCTACTATGACGTTTGGTATTGGTGCAACTTTAGCTGTTTGAAATATTTAGCCTTTTCTGCCTTTTTCCTAATAGAAAATTAATTGAGCTCATTTTACATCCTTCAAATCTTTAGCTCTGTTTACAACCTTTTACTGCTCACATTTTGTTCTGCTTTGGCTTCTTTCAGCTTCTTTCTGCAAATTTTAACTTTATTTAGCTACTTTCACTATTTTCAGCTCTTTTGTCATCCTTTCAGATTCTTTCTGCGAACCACACCATTTATTGCTTCTTCTAACTTCTTTCTGACGATTTATGTTATTTTCAGGTTATTTGTGCATGTTTCAGCTTCATCTGCTATTTCAGCTTTATTTAACTGTTTTATGATAATTTTAGCCTTTTCAGCCAATCCCACATTTTTTGCAGTAGTTTAAATTTTTTCTGCCAAATTCAGCAAAAATGTGCTCTCTCCACTTCCTTCTGGTATATTAATATTCTTTCTGCTTTTTAAATTTAATTTAATTTTTTTTGCTACTTTTCAGCTGTTTTTTTAAGCCAATTTTAGCATTTTTCAGATAATTTCCACTTTTTTATGTTACATTCAGCCTTCAGACCTCCAAAAATCTAAACGATCCTAAAAAATTCTGGAAAACCATCAAATCTCTCTCAGGCACCCCCCAATCATCTGACCTCCCATCACAATTTCTTGTTGACTCTGTTCCTGTGTCAAATAAGCACGAGATCCTGAACTGTTTCAATAAACATTTTGTTGCTTCTAGTTCATTATTTGACACAGTTACAAACGGAAAATCAGCCACTTTATCTAATAATCAAACTTCTACAAATCAAATCCCTCCTACAAGTCAACCATCTGTTAATCACACCTTCTCTTTTTCTCCGTTCTCAGTCAGTGAGGTAAATAAACTGTTAAATGATCTTGATCCTAAAAAATCTGCAGGTCCAGATGAACTTCCACCTTATTTCTTAAGGCTGGCTGCTCATATCATCACAGTCCCTGTGACCCACATCTTTAATCTGTCCATAAGCCAAAACACCATTCCGGATGCTTGGAAAACAGCCTTTGTTCTTCCTTTGCTGAAGGGAGGTGACCCCACCTCACTGAACAATTATCGACCGATCTCTAAACTCTGCATCTTAGCCAAGGTTCTAGAAAAACTGATAAACTCTCAGATCAAAAATTATCTGGACTCATTTAACATCTTACCTCTCCATCAATCTGGTTTCAGGAAAAAACACAGCACAACAACTGCTTCTCTGAAGGTTCTGAATGATGTTGTTGAAGCATTGGATGCTAAGGACTATTGTGCTGCACTTTTCTTAGACCTGTCTAAAGCTTTTGACACTGTGGATCATAACATCCTGTGTCATAAGCTCTCAGAAATCGGTTTCTCTGATCACACCATCGGTTGGTTTTCTAACTATCTTTCCAATCGGAGGCAATGTGTTCAACATAACGGTACTTCTTCCAGCTATTTAACAGTTAAAAATGGTGTACCACAAGGCTCAGTTTTAGGACCAACCCTCTTTACAATCTACATAGCTAATGTAGGTCACTGCATCCCTGATGCATCCTTACATTTCTATGCTGATGATACAGTTGTTTACTGCCGAGCTAAAACAGTAGCTAAGGCTTTCCAGTTACTGCAATCCGCTTTTGACATCATCCAGTCAGATTTGTTCCATCTCAAACTTGTCCTAAATGCTGATAAAACAAAAGGGATGTTTTTTTCAAATAGGAAGGCGGTTCCAGCAGATCCTCCTCTGATTTTATCTTCAAATGGTGTCCCTATTGAGTTTGTTGATTCCTATAAATATCTGGGTATCCTGATCGATTCACATCTCTCTTTTAAACTCCACGTGGAAAACCTAGTGAAGAAACTGAAAGTTAAACTGGGTTTCTTTTTCAGAAACAGATCATGTCTAACACTGAATGTTAGGAAACGCCTTGTATCTGTGACTTTCCTTCCCTCCATTGATTACGGTGACATTCTCTACATGAATGCTCCTACAAGCACCCTGCGGATGTTGTCTATCATGGTGCACTAAGATTCATAACTGGTTGTGATTATCGTACCCACCACTGCACCCTGTATTCACTGGTTAACTGGACATCATTAACCTCACGCAGACTCTTCCACTGGTACATTTTCATCTTTAAATCACTTCTTGGTCTGCTGCCCTCATACATCTCCTCCTACATGTCTCTGCGTGAGTGCAGCTACAGTGTGCGCTCTCAGGACATGATTACCTGCAGTGTTCCGTCAGTGAGGACTGAACTTGGAAAAAGGGCCTTCTCCTACTCTGCTCCTGCTTCATGGAATATCTTACAAAAAGATCTGAAGCTCTCGACCTTGACTTCTCTAAATGGTTTTCAGAATCTGTTGGAATCCTGGCAAAAACCA
>JBBPBX010028110.1:15814-36805 GCA_038048925.1 Garcialebias charrua
GGCAAATGAGGGAGACTCAGCAGGACTTAATGCTGAAGCACCCGTAGTCTGATCTGCGGCGTGACCTCGACAAATCAGCTGTTTACGAGCTTATCCGGAAGGTGAAATCACCCACGGGTTGGGAATCTGGACGCTGTACTGGTCAACATCTGAGGGCCATAGCTTGGATCAGTGGAAAAATCCCGAATTGGATCATTTTGGATCATATTGGATCAGAGTTGCCCAAGCAGGACTCAAGGTTGCAGAAAATTACACTGTGTGCCTGAAGTGAAAATATTTGTCACCCTTATCTGACTCCCCCTAAACAAACAGCCTTGGAAGGCTGGATTTCAAATTTCTCCTGAGACGTGTTTACTGAGGACACCAGCTGCTATCTATCGCTACCCCCCTCCCCCCCCCCCCCGGAGAACTTTTCTGTGAGCGTTATCGGAGGCCGGCTGGTCACATCTCAGAACTGTTGCTATCTGGAATGGCTCATGGACAGAAATCTCACTGCCTCCACCTCAAAATGCATAAATGTGATTTGTCATAACTGTTGGCTTGCTGGTAGAGTTTTTTGACTGTATCATAGAGTGTCCTGTAAGACAAAATGTGATAGAATCTTTTTTGAATACCACTGTTTACCCTATTGTAACCTTCCTTTTTTCCATATCTGTTTGTGGCGGCGCGGATTAATTTCTGCTGCGGCTGCGTGTACACGTCCCTCTCTCAAGGACGGTGTGTGCGTCAATTGCAATGTTTTGTGCTTCGGTGCAATGACTAAGAGCCAATAAAGATATATTCTATTCTATTCTACTTTATTATTCTGCTAATTTATGCTTATTTAAACTATTTCAGCAAACATGATCTTTCTGCTTTCTTCTGCTAATTTAGGCTGTTCTTTCATTTCAGCTACATTTCAGCATGTTTTTTTAAGCTAATTTCAGCTGCTTCTCTGCAAATTATTCTGCAATAAGCATTCACGCTGCATTTTCATGTTAAATGCAATTTCTAGTTATGTTTTATTTTTTGCTGGTCCGAGGCAGTGGGGAGTGATGGATCCAGTTTTATCTACCAGCAGGTGCAGTGGTGGAGCTGGGGGGTGGCTATTGGGGGTCAAGGCAACTATTGATTAATCATCAGCCTCCCCAACCTTTTAAGGAAACTACACTTTTCACAATAACTTTTCACACTTTTAGGCAATAAAAAAAATTAATAATAGCTTCCTTTTAACGATTGGAGTGGTCAGTTTACATTTATGGTTTTATATATGGTGGTGGCCATCTTGGATTTTGACATGGCAACGCAAATTTTGAAAGTAACTATTTTACACCGAGAAGCAGCCATGCACCTAAAGTTTAATCATCACGCTCACAACACGGACGGAACAACAGCACTTACAGTAATAAAAATGTCTGAAATGTCCCTTTAAGAATGACAGACTGAATATCTGTTTGTCTTCAAATAAATATCAGTTTATCATTTTTTAAACACAATTTCTCTTTGTTGTAATTTAAGCCATGCTCATTTTTAAAGTAAAATAAAAAAATGAGGAGTTCAGCTAATTCAGTCCAAAAGTTTAGTTTTTTTTAAAGTAGTTCAGTCAAATATAAAGTTTGAACATTATTTTACACCTTTCTTTAACAAAAGTTAAAATATGAATGTCTTTCTGTGCTCCCTTCTTATGGAGCATAAACATATTAAATAATTTAAATCTTTCAGGAGTTACAGGTTAAAGAGAAGCAAACAAAGATGTATAGGGAGCTCCTCACCTCAGAGCAGCTGCAGCTCCTTCACTCGATCGTCTCGGCTGTTTGTCAAACCCCTGCAGAATCAACTCAGCCCCCAGCCGGACCCGACCCCCGAACCAGTGTGAGGCAGAACCTCCAGCTGGGAAACCCAGAACCAGAACCCGTTTGTGTAACTGTTGAAGGAGGTGGGGAGAAGAAGTCCGGTGCAACAATCTAAACAGCTGAACGTTGAAGTCCTCCAGAGAAGAGCTGAAGGAAACGTTTAGTCTCACAGTTCGGTTGTAAAGAAGCTGAAAAAACGGATCAGAAGACGCCTTTCAAGATCATCTTAAGAAGAAAAGACCAAAAACCCTCAGAGTCTGATATAGGGTGGACTCTCAGCTACCACCACACCAAACATCAGCTGAACACCTGGAAGTGTCTGAGACTGTTTTTTGTTTGATGTTTGTTTTTTCTTTTCAGTTTCCAGCATTTGGAACCAAAGGTTCCTCAGTCGTACTCGTCCCTGCAGTGATTACATCCAGTGGTTCATGAGATATTTTGCTAACAGACACTGAAAACACACACAGGTGTTGTTTGTTGTTGATTTTAAGCAAAGAAGAGAAACAAAAAGAAAAAAACCAACATCAAATAAGCAAGCGGTGCACTGATGTCTGTCGTCGCTGAGGGAATTGAAAAGTTTCTGTGATGAGTGTTTTTCTGGACGACATGGCAACCCAACTCTTTGATAGTAACATTACTTACGCCTCGATGCAGCCTCACACTGAAATGGACGTCAGCAGGTTGCTCATTTTTCAAGTTATTCATCTCACAACAATTATATTTATACATGGCAGACATCTTGGATTTTGAGACGGCAGCCCGGTTTTCAAAATAAAACTTTTTGATGCCTAGATGTAGCCACACACCAAAATGGAAGTCTGTTCGTCACTTTTTCAAGCTGTCCAGCTCACAAATTTCACGGACGGAGGGAGGGTATTTGCAATTTGCCCTTTTCGCTCCGCGCTGAGGTCAAAAAGGTCATAAGTACATTTTATCACCGGCCTCTGCCTTTCAGTAACTTGCGATGAAGAAAAGCAGCTCGTAATAGAAACAGGTGTGATGATTGCTAATGGGAGGCAGGTGGCCACTGAGGCTGGTAATGAAAACAGGTGTGACGATTGCTAACGGGGGCAGGTGGCCAATGAGGCTGGTAATGGAAACAGGTGTGACAATTGCTAACAGGAGGCAGGTGGCCACTGAAAAACGTAATGGAAACAGGTGCAGTGATTGCTAACGAGAGGCAGGTGGCCACTAAAAAATGTAATGGAAACAGGTGCGGTGATTGCTAATAGGAGGCAGGTGGCCACTGAGAAACGTAATGGAAATAGGTGTGACAATTGCTAACAGGAGGCAGGTGGCCACTGAGAAACGTAATGGAAACAGGTGTGACGATTGCTAACGGGAGGCAGGTGGCCACTGAGAAACGTAATGGAAACAGGTGTGATTGCTAACGGGAGGCAGGTGGCCACTGAAAAACGTAATGTAAACGGGTGTGGCGATTGCTAATGGGAGGCAGGTGGCCACTGAGAAACGTAATGGAAACAGGTGTGACGATTGCTAACGGGAGGCAGGTGGCCAATGAGAAACGTAATGGAAACAGGTGTGACGATTGCTAACGGGAGGCAGGTGGCCACTGAAAAACGTAATGGAAACAGGTGTGACGATTGCTAACGGGAGGCAGGTGGCCACTGAAAAACGTAATGGAAACGGGTGTGGCGATTGCTAATGGGAGGCAGGTGGCCACTGAAAAACGTAATGGAAACGGGTGTGGCGATTGCTAATGGGAGGCAGGTGGCCACTGAAAAACGTAATGGAAACGGGTGTGGCGATTGCTAACGGGAGGCAGGTGGCCACTGAAAAACGTAATGGAAACAGGTGTGACAATTGCTAACGGGAGGCAGGTGGCCACTGAGAAACGTAATGGAAACAGGTGTGGCGATTGCTAATGGGAGGCAGGTGGCCACTGAAAAACGTAATGGAAACGGGTGTGACAATTGCTAACGGGAGGCAGGTGGCCACTGAAAAACGTAATGGAAACGGGTGTGGCGATTGCTAACGGGAGGCAGGTGGCCACTGAAAAACGTAATGGAAACAGGTGTGACGATTGCTAACGGGAGGCAGGTGGCCACTGAGAAACGTAATGGAAACGGGTGTGGCGATTGCTAACGGGAGGCAGGTGGCCACTGAAAACGTAATGGAAACGGGTGTGGCGATTGCTAACGGGAGGCAGGTGGCCACTGAAAAACGTAATGGAAACGGGTGTGGCGATTGCTAACGGGAGGCAGGTGGCCACTGAGAAACGTAATGGAAACAGGTGTGACGATTGCTAACGGGAGGCAGGTGGCCACTGAAAAACGTAATGGAAACAGGTGTGACGATTGCTAACGGGAGGCAGGTGGCCACTGAGCTAATAATGGAAACAGGTGTGACGATTGCTAACGGGAGGCAGGTGGCCACTGAAAAACGTAATGTAAACGGGTGTGGCGATTGCTAATGGGAGGCAGGTGGCCACTGAGAAACGTAATGGAAACAGGTGTGACGATTGCTAACGGGAGGCAGGTGGCCACTGAGAAACGTAATGGAAACAGGTGTGACGATTGCTAACGGGAGGCAGGTGGCCACTGAAAAACGTAATGGAAACAGGTGTGACGATTGCTAACGGGAGGCAGGTGGCCACTGAAAAACGTAATGGAAACGGGTGTGGCGATTGCTAACGGGAGGCAGGTGGCCACTGAAAAACGTAATGGAAACGGGTGTGGCGATTGCTAACGGGAGGCAGGTGGCCACTGAAAAACGTAATGGAAACAGGTGTGACAATTGCTAACGGGAGGCAGGTGGCCACTGAGAAACGTAATGGAAACAGGTGTGGCGATTGCTAACGGGAGGCAGGTGGCCACTGAAAAACGTAATGGAAACGGGTGTGACAATTGCTAACGGGAGGCAGGTGGCCACTGAAAAACGTAATGGAAACGGGTGTGGCGATTGCTAATGGGAGGCAGGTGGCCACTGAAAAACGTAATGGAAACGGGTGTGGCGATTGCTAACGGGAGGCAGGTGGCCACTGAAAAACGTAATGGAAACAGGTGTGACGATTGCTAACGGGAGGCAGGTGGCCACTGAAAAACGTAATGGAAACGGGTGTGGCGATTGCTAACGGGAGGCAGGTGGCCACTGAAAAACGTAATGGAAACGGGTGTGGCGATTGCTAACGGGAGGCAGGTGGCCACTGAAAAACGTAATGGAAACGGGTGTGGCGATTGCTAACGGGAGGCAGGTGGCCACTGAAAAACGTAATGGAAACAGGTGTGACGATTGCTAACGGGAGGCAGGTGGCCACTGAAAAACGTAATGGAAACAGGTGTGACGATTGCTAACGGGAGGCAGGTGGCCACTGAGAAACGTAATGGAAACAGGTGTGACGATTGCTAACGGGAGGCAGGTGGCCACTGAGAAACGTAATGGAAACAGGTGTGACGATTGCTAACGGGAGGCAGGTGGCCACTGAGAAACGTAATGGAAACAGGTGTGACGATTGCTAACGGGAGGCAGGTGGCCACTGAAAAACGTAATGTAAACGGGTGTGGCGATTGCTAATGGGAGGCAGGTGGCCACTGAAAAACGTAATGGGAACAGGTGTGACGATTGCTAACGGGAGGCAGGTGGCCACTGAGAAACGTAATAGAAACAGGTGTGACGATTGCTAACGGGAGGCCGGTGGCCACTGAGAAACGTAATGGAAACAGGTGTGACGATTGCTAACGGGAGGCAGGTGGCCACTGAGAAACGTAATAGAAACAGGTGTGACGATTGCTAACGGGAGGCCGGTGGCCACTGAGAAACGTAATGGAAACAGATGTGACGATTGCTAACGGGAGGCAGGCAGCCACTGAAAAACGTAATGTAAATGGGTGTGGCGATTGCTAGCGGGAAGCAGGTGGCCACTGAGGCTAATAATGGAAACAGGTGTGACGATTGCTAACGGGAGGCAGGCGGCCACTGAAAAACGTAATGTAAACGGGTGTGGCGATTGCTAACGGGAGGCAGGTGGCCACTGAGACTAATAATGGAAACAGGTGTGACGATTGCTAATGGGAGGCAGGCGGCCACTGAAGAACGTAATGTAAACGGGTGTGGCGATTGCTAACGGGAGGCAGGTGGCCACTTGACTAATAATGTAAACGGGTGTGGCGATTGCTAACGGGAGGCAGGTGGCCACTGAGGCTAATAATGGAAACAGGTGTGACGATTGCTAACGGGAGGCCGGTGGCCACTGAGAAACGTAATAGAAACAGGTGTGACGATTGCTAACGGGAGGCAGGCAGCCACTGAAAAACGTAATGTAAATGGGTGTGGCGATTGCTAGCGGGAAGCAGGTGGCCACTGAGGCTAATAATGGAAACAGGTGTGACGATTGCTAACGGGAGGCAGGCGGCCACTGAAAAACGTAATGTAAACGGGTGTGGCGATTGCTAACGGGAAGCAGGTGGCCACTGAGGCTAGTGATGGAAACAGGTGTGGCTATTAGGAATTAAATAATGAAAGATAAATTTGGTTGTGTTAAAAACATAGACCTTCAAACCAAACATTACATTTGTTCAGTTTGAGTAAATCTTTTTTTTAAACTTTTCTTTGTTTAACTTTATTTCTGCATCATTTAAAGATTTGTAGAGTACAGAAAAAAAAATCTCTTCATTTGTATTTCTCTTTTTTTTAATGATGTGCTAAATCACCTAAATTAAGTAATTTAAGAACATTTAATCTCTTTAAAACCTTGTTTTGATCAAAGATGTTCATTAATAAACTCAATGATTTGCCTCGTGGTTTTTCCTCCTCGTCTATTTTAAACCAAACGTTTCAGGAGAAGTCTGGAGCTGCAGACAAGCGAGGAGACCCGTGTCCGTTCTGGTTTCCATGTGATTAAAGTCCAACAGGATGTCCACCAGCTGCAGCCGCCCCCCCCTCCAGGATCCAACAGGACCCTCTGTTGATCTTTACTTTCCGCTCTGTGCTCGTCTCAGTTGTCCAGATCTGCTCCGACACCAGATGCTGCTGCTCAGGTTGATCCTGTAAAAAAATGTGCATTTTTACTTCACTCCAACGTCTCCGTCAGTTTGTCCTCCTCGCTCCTTCACGGCCTCCGTGAGGACGTGAGACTTTATGGACAACGGAGTCTAAGAAGGACAAAATGATGTCTTTGTCCAGCAGAAATCATTCAGGCTGCCAGGGGCGCCTCCAGAAATGTTTAAACGTGGGGCGGGGAGCACAACTCTGGAGGGGGGGCACCAAAACCAACAGCCAGAACCGAATGTCAGGAGTTCTGTTTCGTGGTTATTTTTGATTTGACAAGAACAAGCTGGGTGTTAAAACTCAGTCTGATATATAAATGACTACTTTAGTTTTATTTACAGTTTACATTATTGAGAAAAGCTCCGTTATCTTATTGAAGCTCTTCCTCTCTTAAAAGTATACAGGTAGTCCCCTACTTACGAACGAGTTCCGTTCCTACGCACGTTCGTTTGTCGAAAATCGCCGTAAGTCGGAAAACACATACACACTGGCCGCCACTTATACACGTACAGTACATGTACGGTACTGTACAGTTACCAAGCACTTCGCCTATCCTAACACAGTACCCTACATAATAATCAAAAAACACATACAGTACATTTGGAGCCATAATGAAGGAAAAAAGAGTTAATTTCTTACCGGGAGCTGGTCATTTCTTCCTCTGTCTGTTAGCATGTTAGCTCGTTGCACCTCCGAGCTCTGCAGCTTCCTGCTGCTTCACGCAATCCAAACTGTTTACAGTAAGGCCTGTTAGCATGTTAGCTCCATACGTTTGGAGCCATAATGAAGGGAAAAAAGAGTTAAAAACTTACTGAGAGCTGGTGAAGCTGTTTCTCCAAGTGTTAGCATGTTAGCTCATTGTCCCACCAACATCCGAGGTTGCGAAGCCGTTCCTCCACATGTTAGCATGTTAGCTCGTTGTCCCACCAACATCCGAGGCTGCGAAGCCGTTCCTCCGCATGTTAGCATGTTAGCTTGGTGTCCATCCAACATCCTAGGCTGCCAGGCGGAGCATCGAGGCGAGCTCCCGACCGCAGCAGGCCTCTCCGCTGCCCGTCGGCTCCGTGTCCCCGGTGGGGCCGGCTGATGGCAGGGACAGTAGCGGCGGGATGGTCACCGGATCCCGCGGTGAGCTGGTGGTGCGATCGGCGGCTGCTGCTCCGGGCCTGAGACATTTACAGAGTTCACCGAGCGTTTCCAGCTCATGTATCAGAGCGCAGCAATCTCTGATCGGACACTAAGTCCGTCCAAAGCCGGCTGTCGAAGCTGGAGCTAACCGAAGCTAACCGATAACTGCCGGAAACGGCGTAAATCAGCTTCAAAATAATACAGGGAGTCCTCGAGTTACGTCGCCCTCGACTTACGACAACCCGGACTTACGAACGTGCTCCGAACGCTAGTACGTGATGTGTTTATAGATGAATGTGTGGTGTAATGTGGTTAACGTGTTAGCTATCCATTTGTAAATAAAGTTCTGTGCATGTTTATGGACCAGTATGTACGCTTGTTCAGTCTCATGTCGATAAACGGGTGTGCGGCGCAGCGTACGAACGCCACGTGTTCTGAGTTCCGACTTACGGCAAAATCGGGTTATGAACGGTCTGTAGGTCCGGAACTCGTTTGTAAGTCGGGGACTCCCTGTAATAATAATAATAATAATAATACTTTATTTATAAAGCCATTTAAAACAACCACAGCTGCAACAAAGTGCTGTACACATTAAAATCAAGAACATTTAAACACATAAAATAAGATTTTTCAATTTTTTATTTTATTTTTTATTTATGAGATGCGTGACGTAACCCCGAAACATCGTAAGTTGAGGACTACCTGTATTATAAACATAAAGATTGTACATATATCCTCCTGAGAACCTTCTTCCTAATGTTGAGGACGTCTGTTTTTGGACCGGCTGTCCCAATAGTTTTATTTTTTATTTTAAGTAAAACATGTTTTTTTTGTTTAGTCCTGATTGGTCAAGACAACGTTTGTTTATGTTTTGATGTTCTGCTAATTTTAAACAGATAATGAAAATTAAACCGGCCCTCCGATCGAAGGGACGAGAGCGCAGTTTTCACTCGATACCAGAAGAAGTGAGTAGGCTGCAGAGCTGAGAAGTTGGAGAAGAGGTGGAGGTACGAACCCTCGGTCCCGTCGGTGATCGTGGGAAATGTTAACTCGCTGACCAGCAAAACTGACGAGCTGGCTGAACTGGTGAAACGTCAGCAGGGGTGTCAAACTCTCTTACAAAAAGGGGCAAAAATTAAAACCTTTTTCAAACTAGGGACCGGTTGCAGAATCTACATGAACTCACATCAAAAACCCAACGTGTTTTATTGGTCGCAGTTTCCTCAAAAAGAGTTTGATTGGTCTCATTTGTGTTTTTAACATCAAAGATTACTGAAATAATTCAAGAGATAAAAGTATTTTACCTTGCACATATCATCTTGGGGGTTGCACTTCTCACAGTGCCCACCGGGGGTGCTGTTTTGCCTCTACTCACACATGCTTTCAACAATTGTACCGTAACTTCCGCCCTTTAAGTCACTCCGCTCCATAAGTCGCTTTAGCCCAATTATGTCCAATAAATTGGAAAAATTCATAAACGTGTCGCTCCTCCGTATACGTCGCATCTATTACGCTGGCGGCCACAGGACCATGCACGGAAAGACTTGAACAAGATGAACACGGTAAAAACCATTATTTGTCTGTTGAAAATTATAGCAAAGATGTGTCTTAGCTTAACCTTTCCTTAATAAATACATAATGGTCAAATCAGCTGGATTTAAAAATTAGTTTCGCTACGTGCACGCGCACGGGTGGGGCCGCTTTATTTCTTTGAAATGTAGCAAGATAAACACTTAAAAATATATATTTGTTGGCTGACATTATAGTAAAAGTGTGTCTTAGCTTAACCTTTCCTTAAAGCTGCTCTGTAGTTTTTTGAACACGCTGGAACTTAGAAAAATTTTGAACAGACACGTTTTTGGTCCCTCCCCCTCAGAGCCATATATGGCTCTGCTCCCACTTGCTCTGCTGAACTTCAGCTCAGCTTCCTTGGCTCCGCCTCCACTGCATGTCCTGTCGCAGCCGCTGTGATTTTCTCTGTTTATATGTTAATAAAACGTTCTAAAAAAATAAAATAAAAACATGGAGCGCTGGTCCAGAACACCAGGAAATCTGCAGAGCCTCGCGCAGCCACGTTGAACCAGAGTTTAATTCGCTCGTGACAAATTCATTCATTTCCTCATTTGTTCAGTCATGGAGTCAGCGGAGGAGGAAGCGATCACTTGACTTTTGGCAAAAAAACAAAAGAAAAGTCCAGATCAGGGATGAAGAAGGGGAATTTAATACATTTGTGTCACATACAAAACAGTTTTGCATCGGGGCTGGGACAGGCGGGGGCGTGGGTTAGGAGCGTGAGAAGTGAGAAGCTCTGTTTTTATTGGCTGGTTAAAAACTCTGTTTTTATTGGCTGGTTAACGGCGGGTCACTGTGGCTTTTTAGAAATGCTTTTAGTAACACCTGGAGAAGCAAGGAGACTATATTTTTTTCAGAGATTACTTGTCTAATATCAGTCTGTCAGGAGATAGTGACAGAGTGAAGAAATATGTTAAAAATATATTTTTAGAAAAACTACAGACTGCAGCTTTAATAAATTCACGTAATGGTCAAATCTGCTGGATTTAAATTGTTTCGCTTTGACGTCTTCCAAACGGTCGCGCGCTGCGAAAATAAATTATAGATAAATCAAATTTTAGCTCAAACATCTCCTACAGCTAAACAGTTGTAAATATCCATCCAGTGATTACTTTCTGTAAGTTTCATCAAAATCTGTCGTGTGGTTCTTGAGCTATTTTGCTAACAAACACTAGTTCAGACCTCCAGAGAGCGGGAGGCCGGGCTGTGACAGAGTGAGTCCGAGCAGAGGAGGCTGCTGTTGGACACATGAGCTGGAAACGGTCGGTGGACCCAACTGGCCGAAAGTGGTACTGCTCCATTTTTTTCATCAGAATGAATGGAAACGGTCATATCTCAGCCAAAAATTTGTAAAAAAAATATGGGGAAAAAATCCATAAATATGTCGCTTCGCCCCATAAGCCGCAGGACATGAAAATTAGTTTAAAAGAACTGTGACTTATAGGCCAGAAAATACGATAAAACAACTGGAGGAATACAATCACTTTTACTCTTCAGGCTCATCTGGAGTATAAAAGTAAAATGAAGGGATGCAGACAGAAAAAAAATCTTATTTTCTATTATTATTATATATCTATCTATTAAAGATAATTCAAACAACACAAAAAAAACAAAAAGAAAAAAAAAAACCAATCTAATAGGTTACAGATTGAATAAAAAAAAACAGCTCATAGTTCCAAGAAAGAGATTTTCAAAGAAGACATCTATTACACAATAATGTTATCATATATATTTTTGCAAGAAATTTGTTTTGATCATAATTTTAAAAATGGTCATTGATTTAGCATTTTTTTATACCAGTTTCCAGATTATTCCACAGATCAATTCCTTTGATTGAGGTTGACCGACCCCTTATCTTGGTTTCACAAAAATCTCTTTTCCTTTAAGATTATAACAACTTATACGTTTGACAAAGAACATTTATATATATTCACTGGTAGTTCATTTTTATGAGCTCTGTACATAATAGACAGGATATTGTAATCCACATGGAACTTCAACAATTTCAATTTATGAAATAACGTACTTGAAGGGTGACAATAGTGCTTTCTGGTAATTATTCTTCCTTTTAACAACCTTGTGCAAATTGATCAGTTGTCTTCAACCTTCTTGGCTGCTTTCCACATGACGACACATGACGTTCAGCAAATCTTGCTTGTTGAAGCATCTTGTGCGTGTGTGCTCCTAAGTTTAAAGTAAAAGCAAACACACCAGGGCTGACAAGAACTGGCCCCAGGTTTTCTGTGATTTAAATCAGTGCTTGCCAAACTGGGGTCCTCAGCAGATAAGATGTCAACGAGGGCCACATTTGGCCCCTGGGCCTTGAGTTTGACACATGCTCTACAGCGAGTGTAGTGTGCTGTGTTTCATGGAGATGTGACTTACCTGCAACATGCTGGATGCTAACATGGAGCTACATTCACCACTGTCTGTCTGTGTGTCTGTGTGTCTGTCTAATCTCATCTTATCCATCCTGTGAGAGCTGACAGTACAGTAAATAAAGTAAATGTCACGCACTGCCCGGGGCAGATTCTTGTAACGGCTCCAAACAATGTAAAATTCTGTACATGAGTGTAAGCCTGTTGTGCGTCTGCCTTTTCAAGTCAAACCGGTTCAAATTTCTTCTCGAGTCCTCGAGCAACTCCATGATTAAAGGATCATTGTATCCAACGTTCTTCACTACAGCTGTGAAGTTTGTGCAAGCGTGCAGACAGTTGAAACACGTTGAGTGCACTTGGCACCAGGACGCCCTAGGTCGTAGATCGATGATAAACTTCATGTTCGTGTCATCTGATTTGCAGCCGTTTGTTTTGGACACTCGGGTGAAGAGAGGTGGTTCCCCTCTTTAAAAAGGGGAACTGAGGATTTGCTCCAGTTGCAGAGGCAACACTCTCTTCAGCCTCCCTGGTAAGGTCTATTCAGAGGTACTGGAGAATCAAGACCAATCATTGGTCGAACCTCAGGTCCAGAATGCTGGTTCTGTCCTGGCCGTGGAACACTGAATCAGCTCTTTACCCTCATTAGGGTCCTTGAGGGGTCATGGGAGTTTGCCCATCCTGTCTACATGTGTTTTGTGGACTTGGAGAAGGCTTTCGACTGTGTTCCTCGGGGTACACTGTGGGGGGTGCACTGTGAGTATGGGATTGGGGGCCCGTTGCTACGGGCTCTTCAGTCCCTATACAAGCGGTGCAAGAACTTGGTTTGCATTGCCAGAAGTAAGTCGGACCCCTTCGGGTGGGAGTTGGACTCCACCAGGGCTGCCCATTGTCACCGATTCTGTTCATAACTTTAATGGACAGAATTTCTTGATCTCGCCAGGAGGTGGAGGGTTTCTGTTTCAGTGGTCTCAGGATTCATCTCTGCTCTTTGCAGATGATGTGGTCCTGTTGGCGTCATCGTGCCGTGATCTCCAGCGCTCACTGGAGCGGTTCACAGCCGAGTGTGAAGCAGCTGGGATGAGAATCTTCACCTCCAGATCTGAGGCCGTGGTCCTCAACTGGAAAAGGGTGGATTGCTCTCGTCGGGTCGAGGGTGAGGTTCTGCCTCAAGTGGAGGAGTTCAAGTATCTCAGGGTTTTGTTCACGACTGAGGGAAGAATGGAGCGTGAGATTGACAGATGGATTGGTGCAGCGTCTGCAGTATTGCGGGCTCTGTACTGGTCCATTGTGGTGAAGAGGGAGCTGAGCTGTAAGACAAAGCTCTCTGTTTACCTGTCAGTCTACGTTCCAACCCTCACCTCTGGTCACGAGTTCTGGGTAGAGACCGAAAGAATGAGATTGTGGATACAGGAGGTTGAAATGAGTTTCATCCACAGGGTGACAAGTTTGGTTATCCGGGAGAGACTCGGAGTGGAGTCGCTGCTCCGCCACATAGAGGAGCCAGTTGAGGTGATTTGGGCATCTGGTCCCTGGACGCCTCTCTATGGAGGTGCTTCAGGCATGTCCGACTGGGAGGAGTCCTCAGGGAAGACCCAGGACATACTGGAGAGACTGCATCTCTGTTGGCCTGTTCCTGAGTCTCTGTGCTGACCGCGGCGGTGTGGAGGCAGTTTTTGATAAGATGAAATAAGTGGAAGAGCAAATAAAACAAGGGTAGGTATATAAGCATATTATGAAACTTGATCCTGTTTCTTGTGTTTTAAGTATTTCACTTTACTATTATCTGTGTTCTTTCAGTTTTGCGTGTAACCTTTTCTGCTCCAGAGACCTCCATGGCTGATGGCTCCTCAGACAGAGGAGTTCCCTCAGAACCAGAGATGAGCTCATGTTACCAGACTACCAGACCAACGTTCACTCACCTTCCAACGTATCACACAACACACTTACACATCAACTACATAACGTACACTGTGTACTGTACTTATACACACCTATGTAATTGCACACATGTTCTCATTAATGCACAATGAATGCACGCTCACTTGCATAACTCTACACCACGGCTCCTAACTAAAGCACAGTTACTGAAATGCACAATGAGCTCCGTGATGTCGTCATGAAGGAGTGGAAAAGCATTCCAGTGTCAACCTGTGAAGCTCCGGTGAACTCCATGCCCAGGAGAGGTAAGGCAGTTCTGGTCAATAATGGTGGCCACACAAAATATTGACACTTGAGGAACTTTCACTAAGGGGTGTACTCACTTTTGTTGCTGGCGGTTCAGACACGAATCGCTGTATCTTGAGTTATTTTGAGGGAAGAATAAATTTACATGTTATATAAGCTGCACACTGACTACTTTTCATTGTGTCAAAGTGTCATTTTGTCAGTGTTGTCCCAATACTTAAATATCTGCAGGAATGTGAGGGGTGCTGGTGAATCCAGGACATGATGAATTAAAAAATGTTCAGTACAAAAGCAACTGGACTTTATTTGTAACAGAAGACGTTTCGCTTCTCATCGGGGGGTGGTGTACTCACTTTTGTGATGCACTGTCCTTAACTCTTTTTTGTCTCCGAGCTAGAAATGTCCCCAGATTCAATTTCAGAAATCTGGTCACCTTATCTTTAGCCGAGACTTTTTAATTCCTACTGTTACCGAAGTACATCACTGACACGGAATGCATTGCTCCGGTAAAATAGCAGCGATGGCCTTGGGTGAAAAATGTAATAAAAAATCCCTGACTCTTAAATATAAAACCACAAGAGGTAAAAGTATCAAAACGCTGTCCTGATGCATGCCCAATAATCTAGGTAGAAAATCTAACAAACTTAATTCAGGTCCTCCGGACAAATAAAAAAATTTTTTTTTTAATAAAACAAATAAATAAAACAAATTTAAACTTGTTGAAATGTTTTGTCTTTTATCCAAAGGACTTCTTCAGTCTGAGGAGCTGCAACAAACTCAGTCTTATAAATAGCCCCTTCTCACAGTGGATCAACCAGTTGTCAAAACGCTATAGCTAAAAGATGTTGCTGCGTTCAAATGATGTTGAAAGCTAAAGCTATAAAGGTAGCTGAAAGCTAAAAGCAGTAGCTGTAAGACAATAGTATCTAAAGGCAAGGTGAAAGTAGCAAAAGGAACTAAAAATGTATCACTTTACAGTAAGGCCCCCCTTATAGATGGCTAATAAATAGTAATTCATCTATAAACACTTTATAAATCATTAATAACTGTTAATTATGCATTAATTAAGGGTGACAGAGAGACAACCCTATTTTTTTAGGATATAATATTAGTTGTAGATACTTATAATGCAGTGATAAAGTTATATGCTAAATAAATAGGTTTACAAATGCTTATTGTGCTCACAGGGTTGTAACTTAGTCTGAAAATTTTAATATAACAATAAAATATATATATGTGAACAGATTTGGCTCACAATTTGGCAAGAAACTGACCAGTTTTGTTGTTCATTCATTCATTCATTCATTCATTCAACCTTTGTTTCTACAGGTTAATCTCACTGAGCCTCGAGGACTCATTTACAAGAGAGACCTGTCTACAAACTAAAGAATGATGACAACAAAAACAGTAGATGTTCCTTAAACAATCAACAATAGACAATCATAAGAGAGAAATACAGATTATTTTTATTTTTAGAAATTAAAATAAGATGGCAAAAAAGTAGTAAAAACAGCTAGATTATAAGGTGAATGTAGAAAACTGAAAACAGGAACATGTCTGCATTGGGAGAAGACCCAGAGGAAGACCCAGGACACGCTGGAGGGACTATTCTCGGCTGGCCTGGGAACGCCATGGGATTCCCCCAGAGGAGCTGCTCCAAGTGGCTGGGGAGAGGGAAGTCTGGGCCTCCCTACTGCTACCCCCGCGACCCGACCCCGGATAAGCAGAAGACAATGGATGTCTGCATTGGTTTTTGCCAGGATTCCAACAGATTCTTAAAATCATTTAGGGAGGTCAAGGTCGAGAGCTTCAGATCTTTTTGTAAGATATTCCATGAAGCAGGAGCGGAGTAGGAGAAGGCCCTTTTTCCAAGTTCAGTCCTCACTGATGGAACACTGCAGGTAATCATGTCCTGAGAGCGCACGCTGTAGCTGCACTCACGCAGAGACATGTAGGAGGAGATGTATGAGGGCAGCAGACCAAGAAGTGATTTAAAGATGAAAATGTACCAGTGGAAGAGTCTGCGTGAGGTTAATGATGTCCAGTTAACCAGTGAATACAGGGTGCAGTGGTGGGTACGATAATCACAACCAGTTATGAATCTTAGTGCACCATGATAGACAACATCCAACATCCGCAGGGTGCTTGTAGGAGCATTCATGTAGAGAATGTCACCGTAATCAATGGAGGGAAGGAAAGTCACAGATACAAGGCGTTTCCTAACATTCAGTGTTAGACATGATTTATTTCTGAAAAAGAAACCCAGTTTAACTTTCAGTTTCTTCACTAGGTTTTCCACGTGGAGTTTAAAAGAGAGATGTGAATCGACCAGGATACCCAGATATTTATAGGAATCAACAAACTCAATAGGGACACCATTTGAGGATAAAATCAGAGGAGGATCTGCTGGAACCGCCTTCCTATTTGAAAAAAACATCCCTTTTGTTTTATCAGCATTTAGGACAAGTTTGAGACGGAACAAATCTGACTGGATGATGTCAAAAGCGGATTGCAGTAACTGGAAAGCCTTAGCTACTGTTTTAGCTCGGCAGTAAACAACTGTATCATCAGCATAGAAATGTAAGGATGCATCAGGGATGCAGTGACCTACATTAGCTATGTAGATTGTAAAGAGGGTGGGTCCTAAAACTGAGCCTTGTGGTACACCATTTTTAACTGTTAAATAACTGGAAGAAGTACCGTTATGTTGAACACATTGCCTCCGATTGGACAGATAATTAGAAAACCAACCAATGGTGTGATCTGAGAAAAATGACACAGGATGTTATGATCCACAGTGTCAAAAGCTTTAGACAGGTCTAAGAAAAGTGCAGCACAATAATCTTTAGCATCCAATGCTTCAACAACGTCATTAAGAACCTTCAGTGAAGCACCCTTTATTAATGCATAGCAAGCAGTTCTAGAGGAACCAATACTGCATCTATAAACTATTAGACACCTATAAGGGGAGCCTTATTGTAAAGTGGTACCGATAAAAGAATCAACATGCTAGCTAAAAACTAGAGTTCCAAAAGTCTAGCTAAAAGTTAAATATATCAGAAAACTGGCCAGAAGGTAAATGTAGAAAAACAGTAGGTAGAAGTGAAAATTAGCCAAAGACCATCTAAACATAGCAGAAGAGTAGCTAAAGGTAAACACAATTAAAACCCAACCTGTTCAGCTACATTTTCCCCAGTTATCAGATCTTCACAACTTGGAAGATCAGATTGTCATTTGTATCTCATCAGTACACTTTCTGTATTGATTTATTTTTCTCCGTTCAGGCGGTTTACAGCGGTCAGTGACATCCACTCCCTAAGAAACCTTTGAAAGTCTAATTCCAGACAGACAACGTGTGCACGTTCGCACGTCTCAGGGTCCTTTTTCTCCTTTTAGCCAACACATCCATTCAACCTGTATTCACACAGTTTGGTCTCACTGGGTCACGACGACTCTTTTACAACAGAGACCTGTTGGAGTGCAGTCACAAGGAGACTTACAGGCAGGGCCAAGCCTCCATAGGGCCCTAAGCGAAATTTGGTTTTGGGCCCCCTATTTCTGCTAATAATGTGGATTACTGCAACCAACAGTCAGATGATCAGATCATTCACCCACCTGACATAAATTCATTTAAACTCTGACAGCCCTGTTTCCATTATCCTATATGTATATATAATATGTTACTAAAAGTAACAAAAGAAAGAAAGACAAAAATGCCACCAGTATGCAATGTATTTTACAGCAAAAGTGTCATCTGGTTTATTATCTTTGGTTCCAAAGAACTGCACTGGTAATGCTCAAAATAATTTGTAGTGCAAGATCAACAACAAACAGATAAAATAACTTAGATACATAAAAATAAATTAAATTGTGCAAAAACAGACACAATAAAATAAGAAATATCAAGAAAACACAAGTACTTAAATAATGTAAATTAACTATTACTTGAAACCACGTCAAAATGGTTATAACAAGATATTTAACGTTGAATAATTAGTTTTTAAAACTAAGTAAATGTATGCAACAATGTGCAAAAGCTGAACTTAAAATTTTAGAATAATATAGAAATAATTACTAAAAAAAAAAAATCCACTTAGGGGGCCCCCTAGTGGCCCCGGGGCCCTAAGCAGCCGCTTAGTTTGCTTATGCCTTGGGCCGGCCCTGCTTACAGTAGAGTGAAAGAGTGTACTGATAAGATGCAAAGGTCTGTGTGTGGAGCAGATATTTATGTTTGTTGAAGAGACAATGATAATCTGTGATGCTCGTTGTCTTCAAGGTCACTACACAGATGTTCCTGATTCATATGACCACACACATAAACAGTGGTGCTTGAAAGTTTGTGACGTCTTTATAATTTTACATATTTCTACAGAAATTTGACCTAAAACATCACCAGATTTTCACCCAAGTCCTAAAAGTAGATAATGAGAACGCAGTTCAACAAACGAGACAAAAATAATACAGGTGGTCCCCGACTTACGAGCGAGTTCCGTTACTAGGAGGTGCTCGTAACACGAAAACTCGTATGTCGGAACCCGAAACACGTGTCGCTCATAAGTCCGGATTGTTGGTCGTAAGTCGGAAAATGTATGCTAGCGCTGCTACGAACACCCGTTTTTCAACACATGCGTACATACTGGTTCATAAACATGCTCAGAACTTTGTTTACAAACAGTTAGCTAACACACTTTCATCTAAAAACACATACCAGTGCTGTATTTTCTGTATGTTCTGTACAACTTTACTGTTCGTTAGTCAGCTCGTAAGTCCGAAACCTCGTATGTCGATGTGCTCGTAAGTCGGGGACTACCTGTATACTTTTTTTTAATTATTGAGGAAAATGCTCCAATATTACATAGTATTTGTGAGTGGTAAAAGTGCGTGAACCTCTAGGATTATCAGTTAATCTGAAGGTGAAATTGGAGTTGGATGTTCGATCAATGATGATGATCAGGTGTGAGTGGGGGCACCCAAACAGTGTCTGCTCTTCACAACATGTGTACGGACAGAGCTGCCATGTTTGAACGGACTCCAGACCAAAGCAATGGATTTCACAGGATCAGCGTTAGCTCCGCCCACTGAGTTGGATGAGTGAGATCAGTGAGGTCGACAGCTACCACCACACAGAAGCCACGACATAAATATACCGTAAACACCGGTGTATAATACGCACTTTTATTGCTCATTTGAATGTCCTGCGTATTATACACCGAAGCGTATTATCTACAGATTTTTTCCCATATTTTTAGACCCATTTTTGGCTCTGATTCGCTGTTTTTCATTTTGGCCTAAAAATGGTGCAGTACCAGTTTCGGCCGCTATGGGCGCTAATGCACCCTGTAGTCTGTTTACCTGCAGACTGTACCTGGAGGCGTATCCTGGCGCCATCTAGTGGCCATAAAAAAGACTGTCACGGCAGCGCGTATTATACACCGAAGCGTATTATCTACCGATTTTTCTGATTTATTTCCAAATATTGGCCAAAGCGTATTATACACCAGAGCGTATTATACACCAATCTTTACGGTAGATACAGAGTGAAATAATTAAACGTATTTTTAAATAAAAATGTTCTTGAAAATTACATTTAAATTTTTGACGTCGTAATTTAAAATGTACATTTGTTTATTTATTAAATTAATTGTGCATTTCATAATCTATTGGTTTATTTAGGGATTTATAGATGTATTAATAATTAAAATGTACATTTAATTATTTAATGGGACATTCAATGGTATATTTATTTGTTTCATTTTACATTCATGTTTTTTTTTATTACATGAAGTATTCAAATATTTAATTTAGTCACTTCTATAGTTCCTCCTTCTTTCTCTTACTCACACAGACTGACACGTTCTTCTTCTGTTGCTTTGAATTCTTGTGATTTGACCTTGGGACATTTGTTTTTTAATCCGTGGGAGGGCAAACTATGCAAAAGCACTTCTTCCTTGTGTTATAATCACTCTCTCATTCCAGTTCGGTCAGTGTCATCAACACTGCTGCACGTTTGGTTATTCTCATCACCCGAGGTGGAGAACTTCAGAGAGGAGCAGATTAAAAAGTAAGAATGACATTTATTTAAATGTTTTGTTCAGCTGCATTCAGAGTAAATGTTCTTCTTTGTAATTTGACCCTCAATTTAAAATAACTTTGTTTTTATGTTGCTGTGGTATTTTCTTCATGATAAAATAAATAATATTTGTTTAAAAGGTGGTTCTCAACACGTCTTTAGCAGGACTTTTCAAAGTATAATTACTGTTTAAAGGGTTTTATGTTTGCACACACACACACACGCACATAATTTACATGAATTTGATAGACTTTGGTGTGGATACAACAAAGAATGTGCAAGTGTTGGCTTGCAATGTGACCCGGTTCTGTGGATATATAAAGAATACAGTTAGCAGTAAACTGACAAAATAAAACACAGAATAACAATTTATCACTATTGCAGTGACCAAAAAAAAACACAAATCCCCAAATAAAATAGAGCTCTTTTTGTCAAAAAACATCAAAACAAAAGGATTAAATACAAAATAAAAATACCAAGGGAATAAATTGCTTCCAAACTATGGGGGTGACGTTTGTACCATGTTATTCATACATTTATAAATGTCATAGTTCCCAACTAAATTTTTAATTTACAAGTTAAATATTGTAAACTAAATATTTACTGGTATCTTGCAAGTTAAATATTTAGTTTACAAACTAAATACTTATCTTGTAAATTACATATTTGGATGGAAACTATGACATTTATAAATGTACAAATAACATGGTGAAAATATGACTTTATATATACTATATGTGTGTAGCATTCAATGTGTGTAGCACTTTGAGATTTTCACTAATGAAAAGTGCGTTATAAATTGAATTCATTATTATTATTA
>JBBPBX010028111.1:0-36805 GCA_038048925.1 Garcialebias charrua
TCTTCGGTCACTGGACAGACCGTCACGCTGATTAGGTAACAGGTGTCCGATCGGGATGTTCAATGTACAACTGTACACTTCCTGTTGTGAGGGGGCGTGGCTTAATTATTGTCATGATTTGACCATTCAGTATTGCAGGGGACCGGATGTGGGTCAATCACTGAAGGTTTGATGTATTAGACTGTTTTCGTGTAGGTGCTATTAGTGTTTCGTTTGTGACGGCGTGACGGCTGATTCGCCACATCGCCACGCCCACATGCTCCACCCAAAACGGTCAGTGTTGGAAAGCTTGTTACAGCAACATGTCTTCGGTCACTGGACAGACCGTCCCGCTGATTAGGTAACAGGTGTCCGATCGGGACGTTCAATGTATAACTGTACACTTCCTGTTGTGAGGGGGCGTGGCTTAATTAATGTCATGATTTGACCATTCAGTATTGCAGGGGAGTGGTTGTGGGTCAATCACTGAAGGTTTGATGTATTAGACGGTTTTCGTGTAGGTGCTATTAGTGTTTCGTTTTTCATGGCGAGATGCCTAACTTTGAGGCCAGGCCACGCCCCTTCAGCATATATGAAAATGCGAGGTTTTGATCATTTGTTACTCCTGCATGTCTGAGTGATGAGTCTGCCAAATTTGGTGAGTTTTAGGGTATGATAAAGCCCCCAAAAGACCATTTCATTTTAGCTCCATTCATTTTCAATGGGAAAAAAATGGCCGAAAAGGCTTAATATTTCAAAAAGCGCAACTTGCAGCATTACCAAAAGTCATAGCTGGATTGTCCTGAACGAGCTGAACATTTTGATATATGAATCGTTGAAATGGCACAAATACTCTAGGAGGAGTAGCGTGCCAAAAAACGTACGGACGGAAGATAGTAACTATAACTAGATTGCATTTCCTGAGAAAATGCATGTGTGAATGCCAAAATGGCCGCTTCACCCAACTTGCATGTTCAATCAAAATGGCCACCTCACCTAATGCATGATAGATACTGTCCATAGCTACATAGCTACAACCTCACCAAATTTTGGCTCTCTATGTATAAAGATGGCTGAATTAAAGCCATTTGTAAGTAGCGTTGGCAGCCATCAGCTGAAATTGGTCAAAAACCACTGAACAACAGCTAAAACAAGCAGAAAATATCTTAAATTACCAGAAAGAAGTTGGTAGAACATGGTTTTGCTGAATTAGGCTGAAAAAAGTTGGATTGATTAAAAAAAAATTGTTGAAATAGCTGAAAAAGCTGAAATTTGCATAAACAGCTAAATAGTAGCTAAAATAGCAAAAATATCCTAATCTTCCAAAAATTAGCTGAAAGGAGCATAATGATCTGAAATTAGCATAAATAAGTCAGTAGAAGTATAAAAATGTTGAAGTAAGCTGCATAAAGCTGAAAAGAGCACAAAGCAGTTGAAGAAACAGCTGAAATTAGCTGAAAGTAGCTGAATTTTTTTTTAAATTTTGTACAAGGAAGCTGAAGGAAGCTGAGCTAGTCCAAAATGTGAAAAGAGTAGTGAAATATTGTAATGAGTTCCAAAGATATCAAGGATGTAAAATGAGCTCATAGAGTTCATTTGAGCTCCATTCATTTTCAATGGGAAAAAAATGGCCGAAAAGGCTACATATTTCAAAAAGCTAAAGTTGCACCAATACCAAAAGTCATAGCCATCATGTCCTAAATGAGCTGAACATTTTGATATATGAATTGTTGAAATAGCACAAAAACTGTAGGAGGAGTAGCGTGCCAAAAAACGTACGGAATCAGGATAGTAACAGATGTAATTGTAACACTAGAAAAACCGCATTTCCTGCGAAAATGCACGTGTGAATGCCTTAGCGCCGCTCCGCCCTTCTCGCGGCGACCGCGGGAAGTCGAGCTGGTCCACCCCGAAACACTCTCGTGCCTTTCCCGTACCCGTTCGGCACCCAGTGCGTGCACTCAATTTGGTCCACATTCCAAAATGGCCGCCTTCCCATTTATCGTACAACGTTGACGCCAGAGGGTTTTCTGTGCGTCTTGGTGAATTGGACAAGTGTACCAAATTTCATGATCCTACGTGAAACTAAGGCCAATGCGGAGGGTAATTTGAAATATTCTAGGTGGCGCTCTTGAGCCCTTTCTGTTGCAATTTTGGCCACGCCCCCAAAATATGTAATTTTTCACCAGTCCTGACGAGTCTGCCAAATTTGGTGAGTTTTGGGATATGATAAAGCTCCCAAAAGGCCAAACGTATTGTGACGGCGTTACGTCTGATTCGCCACATCGCCACGCCCACATGCTCCACCCAAAACAACCAGTCGTGGAAAGCTTGTTACAGCAACATGTCTTCGGTCACTGGACAGACCGTCACGCTGATTAGGTAACAGGTGTCCGATCGGGATGTTCAATGTACAACTGTACACTTCCTGTTGTGAGGGGGCGTGGCTTAATTATTGTCATGATTTGACCATTCAGTATTGCAGGGGACCGGATGTGGGTCAATCACTGAAGGTTTGATGTATTAGACTGTTTTCGTGTAGGTGCTATTAGTGTTTCGTTTGTGACGGCGTGACGGCTGATTCGCCACATCGCCACGCCCACATGCTCCACCCAAAACGGTCAGTGTTGGAAAGCTTGTTACAGCAACATGTCTTCGGTCACTGGACAGACCGTCCCGCTGATTAGGTAACAGGTGTCCGATCGGGACGTTCAATGTATAACTGTACACTTCCTGTTGTGAGGGGGCGTGGCTTAATTAATGTCATGATTTGACCATTCAGTATTGTAGGGGACCGGTTGTGGGTCAATCACTGAAGGTTTGATGTATTAGACGGTTTTCGTGTAGGTGCTATTAGTGTTTCGTTTTTCATGGCGAGATACCTAACTTTGAGGCCAGGCCACGCCCCTTCACCATATATAAAAACGCGAGGTTTTGATCATTTTTTACTCCCCCATGTCTGAGTGATGAGTCTGCCAAATTTGGTGAGATTTAGGATATGATAAATCCTCCAAAAGGCCATTTCATTTTAGCTCCATTCATTTTCAATGGGAAAAAAATGGCCGAAAAGGCTTAATATTTCAAAAAGCGAAAGTTGCAACATTACCAAAAGTCATAGCTGGATTGTCCTGAACGAGCTGAACATTTTGATATATGAATCGTTGAAATGGCACAAATACTCTAGGAGGAGTAGGATGCCAAAAAACGTACGGACGGAAGATAGTAACTATAACTAGAAAAGTCGCATTTCCTACGAAAATGCACGTGTGAATGCCTTAGCGCCGCTCCGCCCTTCTCGTGGCGACCGCGGGAAGTCCAGCTGGTCCACCCTGAAACGCTCTCGTGCCTTTCCCGTGCCCGTTCGGCACCCAATGCGTGCACCCGATTTGGTCCACATTCCAAAATGGCCGCCTTCCCATTTATCGTACAACGTTGACGCCAGAGGGTTTTCTGTGCGTCTTGGTGAATTGGACAAGTGTACCAAATTTCATGATCCTACGTGAAACTAAGGCCAATGCGGAGGGTAGTTTGAAATTTTCTAGGTGGCGCTCTTGAGCCGTTTCTTTTGAAATTTTGGCCACGCCCCCAAAATATGTAATTTTTCACCAGTCCTGACGAGTCTGCCAAATTTGGTGAGTTTTGGGATATGATAAAGCTCCCAAAAGGCCAAACGTATTGTGACGGCGTTACGTCTGATTCGCCACATCGCCACGCCCACATGCTCCACCCAAAACGGTCAGTGTTGGAAAGCTTGTTACAGCAACATGTCTTCGGTCACTGGACAGACCGTCACGCTGATTAGGTAACAGGTGTCCGATCGGGATGTTCAATGTACAACTGTACACTTCCTGTTGTGAGGGGGCGTGGCTTAATTATTGTCATGATTTGACCATTCAGTATTGCAGGGGACCGGATGTGGGTCAATCACTGAAGGTTTGATGTATTAGACTGTTTTCGTGTAGGTGCTATTAGTGTTTCGTTTGCGATGGCGTGACGGCTGATTCGCCACATCGCCACGCCCACATGCTCCACCCAAAACGGTCAGTGTTGGAAAGCTTGTTACAGCAACATGTCTTCGGTCACTGGACAGACCGTCACGCTGATTAGGTAACAGGTGTCCGATCGGGACGTTCAATGTACAACTGTACACTTCCTGTTGTGAGGGGGCGGGGCTTAAATAATGTCATGATTTGACCATTCAGTATTGCAGGGGACGGGATGTGGGTCAATCACTGAAGGTTTGATGTATTAGACGGTTTTCGTGTAGGTGCTATAAGTGTTTCGTTTTTCATGGCGAGATGCCTAACTTTGAGGCCAGGCCACGCCCCTTCATAATATATGAAAACGTGAGGTTTTGATATTTTTTTACTCCCCCATGTCTGAGTGATGAGTCTGCCAAATTTGGTAAGATTTAGGATATGATAAAGCCTCCAAACGGCCATTTCATTTTAGCTCCATTCATTTTCAATGGGAAAAAGATGGCCGAAAAGGCTGAATATCTCAAAAAGCTAAAGTTGCAGCATTACCAAAAGTCATAGCCGGATTGTCCTAAATGAGCTGAACATTTTGATATATGAATTGTTGAAATCGCACCAAAACTGTACGAGTAGTTACATGCCAAAAAACGTACGGAATGAAGATAGTAACTATAAATATAAACACAATCTCTATAGTGTGAATGCCTTGTTGGCATTCACACAATAATATAACTAGAAAAACCGCATTTCCTGCGAAAATGCACGTGTGAATGCCTTAGCGCCGCTCCGCCCTTCTCGCGGCGACCGCGGGAAGTCCAGCCGGTCCACCCTGAAACACTCTCGTGCCTTTCCCGTACCTGTTCGGCACCCAATGCGTGCACCCGATTTGGTCCACATTCCAAAATGGCCGCCTTCCCATTTATCGTACACCGTTGATGCCAGAGGGTTTTCTGTGCGTCTTGGTGAATTGGACAAGTGTACCAAATTTCATGATCCTACGTGAAACTAAGGCCAATGCGGAGGGTAGTTTGAAATTTTCTAGGTGGCGCTCTTGAGCCCTTTCTGTTGCAATTTTGGCCACGCCCCCAAAATATGTAATTTTTCACCAGTCCTGACGAGTCTGCCAAATTTGGTGAGTTTTGGGATATGATAAAGCTCCCAAAAGGCCAAACGTATTGTGACGGCGTTACGTCTGATTCGCCACATCGCCACGCCCACATGCTCCACCCAAAACAACCAGTCGTGGAAAGCTTGTTACAGCAACATGTCTTCGGTCACTGGACAGACCGTCACGCTGATTAGGTAACAGGTGTCCGATCGGGATGTTCAATGTACAACTGTACACTTCCTGTTGTGAGGGGGCGTGGCTTAATTATTGTCATGATTTGACCATTCAGTATTGCAGGGGACCGGATGTGGGTCAATCACTGAAGGTTTGATGTATTAGACTGTTTTCGTGTAGGTGCTATTAGTGTTTCGTTTGTGACGGCGTGACGGCTGATTCGCCACATCGCCACGCCCACATGCTCCACCCAAAACGGTCAGTGTTGGAAAGCTTGTTACAGCAACATGTCTTCGGTCACTGGACAGACCGTCCCGCTGATTAGGTAACAGGTGTCCGATCGGGACGTTCAATGTATAACTGTACACTTCCTGTTGTGAGGGGGCGTGGCTTAATTAATGTCATGATTTGACCATTCAGTATTGCAGGGGAGTGGTTGTGGGTCAATCACTGAAGGTTTGATGTATTAGACGGTTTTCGTGTAGGTGCTATTAGTGTTTCGTTTTTCATGGCGAGATGCCTAACTTTGAGGCCAGGCCACGCCCCTTCAGCATATATGAAAATGCGAGGTTTTGATCATTTGTTACTCCTGCATGTCTGAGTGATGAGTCTGCCAAATTTGGTGAGTTTTAGGGTATGATAAAGCCCCCAAAAGACCATTTCATTTTAGCTCCATTCATTTTCAATGGGAAAAAAATGGCCGAAAAGGCTTAATATTTCAAAAAGCGCAACTTGCAGCATTACCAAAAGTCATAGCTGGATTGTCCTGAACGAGCTGAACATTTTGATATATGAATCGTTGAAATGGCACAAATACTCTAGGAGGAGTAGCGTGCCAAAAAACGTACGGACGGAAGATAGTAACTATAACTAGAAAAACCGCATTTCCTGCGAAAATGCACGTGTGAATGCCTTAGCGCCGCTCCGCCCTTCTCGCGGCGACCGCGGGAAGTCGAGCTGGTCCACCCCGAAACGCTCTCGTGCCTTTCCCGTACCCGTTCGGCACCCAGTGCGTGCACTCAATTTGGTCCACATTCCAAAATGGCCGCCTTCCCATTTATCGTACAACGTTGACGCCAGAGGGTTTTCTGTGCGTCTTGGTGAATTGGACAAGTGTACCAAATTTCATGATCCTACGTGAAACTAAGGCCAATGCGGAGGGTAGTTTGAAATTTTCTAGGTGGCGCTCTTGAGCCGTTTCTTTTGAAATTTTGGCCACGCCCCCAAAATATGTAATTTTTCACCAGTCCTGACGAGTCTGCCAAATTTGGTGAGTTTTGGGATATGATAAAGCCCCCAAAAGGCCAAACGTATTGTGACGGCGTTACGTCTGATTCGCCACATCGCCACGCCCACATGCTCCACCCAAAACAACCAGTCGTGGAAAGCTTGTTACAGCAACATGTCTTCGGTCACTGGACAGACCATCACGCTGATTAGGTAACAGGTGTCCGATCGGGACGTTCAATGTACAACTGTACACTTCCTGTTGTGAGGGGGCGTGGCTTAATTAATGTCATGATTTGACCATTCAGTATTGCAGGGGACCGGATGTGGGTCAATCACTGAAGGTTTGATGTATTAGACGGTTTTCGTGTAGGTGCTATTAGTGTTTCGTTTGCGATGGCGTTACGTCTGATTCGCCACATTGCCACGCCCACATGCTCCACCCAAAACGGTCAGTGTTGGAAAGCTTGTTACAGCAACATGTCTTCGGTCACTGGACAGACCGTCACGCTGATTAGGTAACAGGTGTCCGATCGGGACGTTCAATGTACAACTGTACACTTCCTGTTGTGAGGGGGCGGGGCTTAAATAATGTCATGATTTGACCATTCAGTATTGCAGGGGACGGGATGTGGGTCAATCACTGAAGGTTTGATGTATTAGACGGTTTTCGTGTAGGTGCTATAAGTGTTTCGTTTTTCATGGCGAGATGCCTAACTTTGAGGCCAGGCCACGCCCCTTCATAATATATGAAAACGTGAGGTTTTGATATTTTTTTACTCCCCCATGTCTGAGTGATGAGTCTGCCAAATTTGGTAAGATTTAGGATATGATAAAGCCTCCAAACGGCCATTTCATTTTAGCTCCATTCATTTTCAATGGGAAAAAGATGGCCGAAAAGGCTGAATATCTCAAAAAGCTAAAGTTGCAGCATTACCAAAAGTCATAGCCGGATTGTCCTAAATGAGCTGAACATTTTGATATATGAATTGTTGAAATCGCACCAAAACTGTACGAGTAGTTACATGCCAAAAAACGTACGGAATGAAGATAGTAACTATAAATATAAACACAATCTCTATAGTGTGAATGCCTTGTTGGCATTCACACAAATATAAACACAATCTCTATAGTGTGAATGCCTTGTTGGCATTCACACAACTAGAAAAACCGCATTTCCTGCGAAAATGCACGTGTGAATGCCTTAGCGCCGCTCCGCCCTTCTCGCGGCGACCGCGGGAAGTCCAGCTGGTCCACCCTGAAACGCTCTCGTGCCTTTCCCGTACCCGTTCGGCACCCAATGCGCGCACCCGATTTGGTCCACGTTCCAAAATGGCCGCCTTCCCATTTATCGTACAACGTTGATGCCAGAGGGTTTTCTGTGCGTCTTTGTGAATTGGACAAGCGTACCAAATTTCATGATCCTACGTGAAACTAAGGCCAATGCGAAGGGTAGTTTGAAATTTTCTAGGTGGCGCTCTTGAGCCGTTTCTGTTGCAATTTTGGCCACGCCCCCAAAATATGTAATCGTTCACCAGTCCTGATGAGTCTGCCAATTTTGGTGAGTTTTGGGATATGAAAAAGCCCCCAAAATGCTATTTCATTTTAGCTCCATTCATTTTCAATGGGATAAAAATGGCCGAAAATGTCGCCTTTCCTTTCATCGTACAACGTTGGTGCCAGAGGGTTTTCTGTGCGCCTTGGTGAATCGGGGAGGTGTACCAAATTTCATGATCCTACGTGAAACTAAGGCCAATGCGGAGGGTAGTTTGAAATATTCTAGGTGGCGCTCTTGAGCCGTTTCTGTTGCAATTTTGGCCACGCCCCCAAAATATGTAATTTTTCACCAGTCCTGACGAGTCTGCCAAATTTGGTGAGTTTTGGGATATGATAAAGCTCCCCAAAGGCCAAACGTATTGTGACGGCGTTACGTCTGATTCGCCACATCGCCACGCCCACATGCTCCACCCAAAACAGTCATTGTTGGAAAGCTTGTTACAACACTATGTCTTTGGTCACTGGACAGACCGTCACGCTGATTAGGTAACAGGTGTCCAATCCGGACGTTCAATGTACAACTGTACACTTCCTGTTGTGAGGGGGCGTGGCTTAGTTATTGTCATGATTTGACCAGTCAGTATTGCAGGGGACCGGATGTGGGTATATCACTGAAGGTTTGATGTATTAGACAGTTTTCGTGTAGGTGCTATTAGTGTTTCGTTTGTGATGGCGTTACGTCTGATTCGCCATATTGCCACGCCCACATGCTCCACCCAAAACGGTCAGTGTTGGAAAGCTTGTTACAGCAACATGTCTTTGGTCACTGGACAGACCGTCACGCTGATTAGGTAACAGGTGTCCGATCGGGACGTTCAATGTACAACTGTACACTTCCTGTTGTGAGGGGGCGTGGCTTAATTAATGTCATGATTTGACCATTCAGTATTGCAGGGGACTGGTTGTGGGTCAATCACTGAAGGTTTGATGTATTAGACAGTTTTCGTGTAGGTGCTATTAGTGTTTCGTTTTTCATGGCGAGATACCTAACTTTGAGGCCAGGCCACGCCCCTTCATCATATATGAAAACATGAGGTTTTGATCATTTTTTACTCCCCCATGTCTGAGTGATGAGTCTGCCAAATTTGGTAAGATTTAGGATATGATAAAGCTCCCAAACGGCCATTTCATTTTAGCTCCATTCATTTTCAATGGGAAAAAGATGGCCGAAAAGGCTGAATATCTCAAAAAGCTAAAGTTGCAGCATTACCAAAAGTCATAGCCGGATTGTCCTAAATGAGCTGAACATTTTGATATATGAATTGTTGAAATCGCACCAAAACTGTGCGAGTAGTTACATGCCAAAAAACGTACGGAATGAAGATAGTAACATCTATAAACTGTAGATAATAATAAATATAAACACAATCTCTATAGTGTGAATGCCTTGTTGGCATTCACACAATAAATATAAACACAATCTCTATAGTGTGAATGCCTTGTTGGCATTCACACAACTAGAAAATTTGCATTTCCTACGAAAATGCACGTGTGAATGCCTTAGCGCCGCTCCGCCCTTCTCGTGGCGACCGCGGGAAGTCGAGCTAGTCCACCCTGAAACACTCTCGTGCCTTTCCCGTACCCGTTCGGCACCCAATGTATGCACCCAATTTGGTCCACATTCCAAAATGGCCGCCTTCCCATTTATCGTACAATGTTGATGCCAGAGGGTTTTCTGTACGTCTTTGTGAATTGGACAAGTGTACCAAATTTCATGATCCTACGTGAAACTAAGGCCAATGCGGAGGGTAGTTTGAAATATTCTAGGTGGCGCTCTTGAGCCGTTTCTGTTGCAATTTTGGCCACGCCCCCAAAATATGTAATTTTTCACCAGTCCTGACGAGTCTGCCAAATTTGGTGAGTTTTGGGATATGATAAAGCTCCCAAAAGGCCAAACGTATTGTGACGGCGTTACGTCTGATTCGCCACATCGCCACGCCCACATGCTCCACCCAAAACGGTCAGTGTTGGAAAGCTTGTTACATCAACATGTCTTTGGTCACTGGAAAGACCGTCATGCTGATTAGGTAACAGGTGTCCGATCGGGACCTTCAATGTACAACTGTACACTTCCTGTTGTGAGGGGGCGTGGCTTAATTAATGTCATGATTTGACCATTCAGTATTGCAGGGGACCGGATGTGGGTCAATCACTGAAGGTTTGATGTATTAGACAGTTTTCGTGTAGGTGCTATTAGTGTTTCGTTTGTGACGGCGTTACGTCTGATTCGCCACGTCGCCACGCCCACATGCTCCACCCAAAACGGTCAGTGTTGGAAAGCTTGTTACAGCAACATGTCTTCGGTCACTGGACAGACCGTCACGCTGATTAGGCAACAGGTGTCCGATCGGGACCTTCAATGTACAACTGTACACTTCCTGTTGTGAGGGGGCGTGGCTTAATTAATGTCATGATTTGACCATTCAGTATTGTAGGGGACCGGTTGTGGGTCAATCACTGAAGGTTTGATGTATTAGACAGTTTTCTTGTAGGTGCTATTAGTGTTTCGTTTTTCATGGCGAGATACCTAACTTTGAGGCCAGGCCACGCCCCTTCAGCATATATGAAAATGCGAGGTTTTGATAAATCTTTACTCCCCCATGTCTGAATGATGAGTCTGCCAAATTTGGTGAGTTTTAGGATACGATAAAGCCCCCAAAAGGCCATTTCATTTTAGCTCCATTCATTTTCAATGGGAAAAAAATGGCCGAAAAGGCTAAATATCTCAAAAAGCTAAAGTTGCACCATTACCAAAACTCATAGCTGGATTGTCCTGAACGAGCTGAACATTTTGATATATGATATGTTGAAATGGCACGAAAACTGTAGGAGGAGTAGGACGCCAAAAAACGTACGGACGGAAGATAGTAACATATAAGAATAATAATAATAACTAGAAAATTTGCATTTCCTACGAAAATGCACGTGTGAATGCCTTAGCGCCGCTCCGCCCTTCTCGTGGCGACCGCGGGAAGTCGAGCTAGTCCACCCTGAAACACTCTCGTGCCTTTCCCGTACCCGTTCGGCACCCAATGTATGCACCCAATTTGGTCCACATTCCAAAATGGCCGCCTTCCCATTTCCTACGAAAATGCACGTGTGAATGCCTTAGCGCCGCTCCGCCCTTCTCGTGGCGACCGCGGGAAGTCGAGCTAGTCCACCCTGAAACACTCTCGTGCTTTTCCCGTACCCGTTCGGCACCCAATGTATGCACCCAATTTGGTCCACATTCCAAAATGGCCGCCTTCCCATTTATCGTACAATGTTGATGCCAGAGGGTTTTCTGTACGTCTTTGTGAATTGGACAAGTGTACCAAATTTCATGATCCTACGTGAAACTAAGGCCAATGCGGAGGGTAGTTTGAAATATTCTAGGTGGCGCTCTTGAGCCGTTTCTGTTGCAATTTTGGCCACGCCCCCAAAATATGTAATTTTTCACCAGTCCTGACGAGTCTGCCAAATTTGGTGAGTTTTGGGATATGATAAAGCTCCCAAAAGGCCAAACGTATTGTGACGGCGTTACGTCTGATTCGCCACATCGCCACGCCCACATGCTCCACCCAAAACGGTCAGTGTTGGAAAGCTTGTTACATCAACATGTCTTTGGTCACTGGAAAGACCGTCATGCTGATTAGGTAACAGGTGTCCGATCGGGACCTTCAATGTACAACTGTACACTTCCTGTTGTGAGGGGGCGTGGCTTAATTAATGTCATGATTTGACCATTCAGTATTGCAGGGGACCGGATGTGGGTCAATCACTGAAGGTTTGATGTATTAGACAGTTTTCGTGTAGGTGCTATTAGTGTTTCGTTTGTGACGGCGTTACGTCTGATTCGCCACGTCGCCACGCCCACATGCTCCACCCAAAACGGTCAGTGTTGGAAAGCTTGTTACAGCAACATGTCTTCGGTCACTGGACAGACCGTCCCGCTGATTAGGTAACAGGTGTCCGATCGGGACCTTCAATGTATAACTGTACACTTCCTGTTGTGAGGGGGCGTGGCTTAATTAATGTCATGATTTGACCATTCAGTATTGTAGGGGACCGGTTGTGGGTCAATCACTGAAGGTTTGATGTATTAGACAGTTTTCTTGTAGGTGCTATTAGTGTTTCGTTTTTCATGGCGAGATACCTAACTTTGAGGCCAGGCCACGCCCCTTCAGCATATATGAAAATGCGAGGTTTTGATAAATATTTACTCCCCCATGTCTGAATGATGAGTCTGCCAAATTTGGTGAGTTTTAGGATACGATAAAGCCCCCAAAAGGCCATTTCATTTTAGCTCCATTCATTTTCAATGGGAAAAAAATGGCCGAAAAGGCTAAATATCTCAAAAAGCTAAAGTTGCACCATTACCAAAAGTCATTGCTGGATTGTCCTGAACGAGCTGAACATTTTGATATATGATATGTTGAAATGGCACGAAAACTGTAGGAGGAGTAGGACGCCAAAAAACGTACGGACGGAAGATAGTAACATATAAGAATAATAATAATAATAATAAATATAAACACAATCTCTATAGTGTGAATGCCTTGTTGGCATTCACACAACTAGAAAAACCGCATTTCCTACGAAAATGCACGTGTGAATGCCTTAGCGCCGCTCCGCCCTTCTCGCGGCGACCGCGGGAAGTCGAGCTGGTCCACCCCGAAACACTCTCGTGCCTTTCCCGTACCCGTTCGGCACCCAGTGCGTGCACTCAATTTGGTCCACATTCCAAAATGGCCGCCTTCCCATTTATCGTACAACGTTGACGCCAGAGGGTTTTCTGTGCGTCTTGGTGAATTGGACAAGTGTACCAAATTTCATGATCCTACGTGAAACTAAGGCCAATGCGGAGGGTAGTTTGAAATTTTCTAGGTGGCGCTCTTGAGCCCTTTCTGTTGCAATTTTGGCCACGCCCCCAAAATATGTAATTTTTCACCAGTCCTGACGAGTCTGCCAAATTTGGTGAGTTTTGGGATATGATAAAGCTCCCAAAAGGCCAAACGTATTGTGACGGCGTTACGTCTGATTCGCCACATCGCCACGCCCACATGCTCCACCCAAAACAACCAGTCGTGGAAAGCTTGTTACAGCAACATGTCTTCGGTCACTGGACAGACCGTCACGCTGATTAGGTAACAGGTGTCCGATCGGGATGTTCAATGTACAACTGTACACTTCCTGTTGTGAGGGGGCGTGGCTTAATTATTGTCATGATTTGACCATTCAGTATTGCAGGGGACCGGATGTGGGTCAATCACTGAAGGTTTGATGTATTAGACTGTTTTCGTGTAGGTGCTATTAGTGTTTCGTTTGTGACGGCGTGACGGCTGATTCGCCACATCGCCACGCCCACATGCTCCACCCAAAACGGTCAGTGTTGGAAAGCTTGTTACAGCAACATGTCTTCGGTCACTGGACAGACCGTCCCGCTGATTAGGTAACAGGTGTCCGATCGGGACGTTCAATGTATAACTGTACACTTCCTGTTGTGAGGGGGCGTGGCTTAATTAATGTCATGATTTGACCATTCAGTATTGCAGGGGAGTGGTTGTGGGTCAATCACTGAAGGTTTGATGTATTAGACGGTTTTCGTGTAGGTGCTATTAGTGTTTCGTTTTTCATGGCGAGATGCCTAACTTTGAGGCCAGGCCACGCCCCTTCAGCATATATGAAAATGCGAGGTTTTGATCATTTGTTACTCCTGCATGTCTGAGTGATGAGTCTGCCAAATTTGGTGAGTTTTAGGGTATGATAAAGCCCCCAAAAGACCATTTCATTTTAGCTCCATTCATTTTCAATGGGAAAAAAATGGCCGAAAAGGCTTAATATTTCAAAAAGCGCAACTTGCAGCATTACCAAAAGTCATAGCTGGATTGTCCTGAACGAGCTGAACATTTTGATATATGAATCGTTGAAATGGCACAAATACTCTAGGAGGAGTAGCGTGCCAAAAAACGTACGGACGGAAGATAGTAACTATAATAAATATAAACACAATCTCTATAGTGTGAATGCCTTGTTGGCATTCACACAAATATAAACACAATCTCTATAGTGTGAATGCCTTGTTGGCATTCACACAATAATAATAAATATAAACACAATCTCTATAGTGTGAATGCCTAATGTAAAACTGTACACTTCCTGTTGTGAGGGGGCGTGGCTTAATTAATGTCATGATTTGACCATTCAGTATTGTAGGGGACCGGTTGTGGGTCAATCACTGAAGGTTTGATGTATTAGACAGTTTTCTTGTAGGTGCTATTAGTGTTTCGTTTTTCATGGCGAGATACCTAACTTTGAGGCCTGGCCACGCCCCTTCAGCATATATGAAAATGCGAGGTTTTGATAAATCTTTACTCCCCCATGTCTGAATGATGAGTCTGCCAAATTTGGTGAGTTTTAGGATACGATAAAGCCCCCAAAAGGCCATTTCATTTTAGCTCCATTCATTTTCAATGGGGAAAAAATGGCCGAAAAGGCTAAATATCTCAAAAAGCTAAAGTTGCACCATTACCAAAAGTCATAGCTGGATTGTCCTGAACGAGCTGAACATTTTGATATATGATATGTTGAAATGGCACGAAAACTGTAGGAGGAGTAGGACGTCAAAAAACGTACGGACGGAAGATAGTAACATATAAGAATAATAATAATAATAAATATAAACACAATCTCTATAGTGTGAATGCCTTGTTGGCATTCACACAATAATAATATTAAATATAAACACAATCTCTATAGTGTGAATGCCTTGTTGGCATTCACACAACTAGAAAAACCGCATTTCCTGCGAAAATGCACGTGTGAATGCCTTAGCGCCGCTCCGCCCTTCTCGCGGCGACCGCGGGAAGTCGAGCTGGTCCACCCCGAAACACTCTCGTGCCTTTCCCGTACCCGTTCGGCACCTAGTGCGTGCACTCAATTTGGTCCACATTCCAAAATGGCCGCCTTCCCATTTATCGTACAACGTTGACGCCAGAGGGTTTTCTGTGCGTCTTGGTGAATTGGACAAGTGTACCAAATTTCATGATCCTACGTGAAACTAAGGCCAATGCGGAGGGTAGTTTGAAATTTTCTAGGTGGCGCTCTTGAGCCCTTTCTGTTGCAATTTTGGCCACGCCCCCAAAATATGTAATTTTTCACCAGTCCTGACGAGTCTGCCAAATTTGGTGAGTTTTGGGATATGATAAAGCTCCCAAAAGGCCAAACGTATTGTGACGGCGTTACGTCTGATTCGCCACATCGCCACGCCCACATGCTCCACCCAAAACAACCAGTCGTGGAAAGCTTGTTACAGCAACATGTCTTCGGTCACTGGACAGACCGTCACGCTGATTAGGTAACAGGTGTCCGATCGGGATGTTCAATGTACAACTGTACACTTCCTGTTGTGAGGGGGCGTGGCTTAATTATTGTCATGATTTGACCATTCAGTATTGCAGGGGACCGGATGTGGGTCAATCACTGAAGGTTTGATGTATTAGACTGTTTTCGTGTAGGTGCTATTAGTGTTTCGTTTGTGACGGCGTGACGGCTGATTCGCCACATCGCCACGCCCACATGCTCCACCCAAAACGGTCAGTGTTGGAAAGCTTGTTACAGCAACATGTCTTCGGTCACTGGACAGACCGTCCCGCTGATTAGGTAACAGGTGTCCGATCGGGACGTTCAATGTATAACTGTACACTTCCTGTTGTGAGGGGGCGTGGCTTAATTAATGTCATGATTTGACCATTCAGTATTGCAGGGGAGTGGTTGTGGGTCAATCACTGAAGGTTTGATGTATTAGACGGTTTTCGTGTAGGTGCTATTAGTGTTTCGTTTTTCATGGCGAGATGCCTAACTTTGAGGCCAGGCCACGCCCCTTCAGCATATATGAAAATGCGAGGTTTTGATCATTTGTTACTCCTGCATGTCTGAGTGATGAGTCTGCCAAATTTGGTGAGTTTTAGGGTATGATAAAGCCCCCAAAAGACCATTTCATTTTAGCTCCATTCATTTTCAATGGGAAAAAAATGGCCGAAAAGGCTTAATATTTCAAAAAGCGCAACTTGCAGCATTACCAAAAGTCATAGCTGGATTGTCCTGAACGAGCTGAACATTTTGATATATGAATCGTTGAAATGGCACAAATACTCTAGGAGGAGTAGCGTGCCAAAAAACGTACGGACGGAAGATAGTAACTATAATAAATATAAACACAATCTCTATAGTGTGAATGCCTTGTTGGCATTCACACAACTAGAAAAACCGCATTTCCTGCGAAAATGCACGTGTGAATGCCTTAGCGCCGCTCCGCCCTTCTCGCGGCGACCGCGGGAAGTCGAGCTAGTCCACCCTGAAACGCTCTTGTGCCTTTCCCGTACCCGTTCGGCACCTAATGCGCGAACCCAATTTGGTCCACATTCCAAAATGGCCGCCTTCCCATTTATCGTACAACGTTGATGCCAGAGGGTTTTCTGTGCGTCTTGGTGAATTGGACAAGTGTACCAAATTTCATGATCCTACGTGAAACTAAGGCCAATGCGGAGGGTAGTTTGAAATATTCTAGGTGGCGCTCTTGAGCCCTTTCTGTTGCAATTTTGGCCACGCCCCCAAAATATGTAATTTTTCACCAGTCCTGACGAGTCTGCCAAATTTGGTGAGTTTTGGGATATGATAAAGCTCCCAAAAGGCCAAACGTATTGTGACGGCGTTACGTCTGATTCGCCACATCGCCACGCCCACATGCTCCACCCAAAACAACCAGTCGTGGAAAGCTTGTTACAGCAACATGTCTTCGGTCACTGGACAGACCGTCACGCTGATTAGGTAACAGGTGTCCAATCCGGACGTTCAATGTACAACTGTACACTTCCTGTTGTGAGGGGGCGTGGCTTAATTATTGTCATGATTTGACCAGTCAGTATTGCAGGGGACCGGATGTGGGTATATCACTGAAGGTTTGATGTATTAGACAGTTTTCGTGTAGGTGCTATTAGTGTTTCGTTTGTGATGGCGTTACGTCTGATTCGCCATATTGCCACGCCCACATGCTCCACCCAAAACGGTCAGTGTTGGAAAGCTTGTTACAGCAACATGTCTTTGGTCACTGGACAGACCGTCACGCTGATTAGGTAACAGGTGTCCGATCGGGACGTTCAATGTACAACTGTACACTTCCTGTTGTGAGGGGGCGTGGCTTAATTAATGTCATGATTTGACCATTCAGTATTGCAGGGGACTGGTTGTGGGTCAATCACTGAAGGTTTGATGTATTAGACAGTTTTCGTGTAGGTGCTATTAGTGTTTCGTTTTTCATGGCGAGATACCTAACTTTGAGGCCAGGCCACGCCCCTTCATCATATATGAAAACATGAGGTTTTGATCATTTTTTACTCCCCCATGTCTGAGTGATGAGTCTGCCAAATTTGGTAAGATTTAGGATATGATAAAGCTCCCAAACGGCCATTTCATTTTAGCTCCATTCATTTTCAATGGGAAAAAGATGGCCGAAAAGGCTGAATATCTCAAAAAGCTAAAGTTGCAGCATTACCAAAAGTCATAGCCGGATTGTCCTAAATGAGCTGAACATTTTGATATATGAATTGTTGAAATCGCACCAAAACTGTGCGAGTAGTTACATGCCAAAAAACGTACGGAATGAAGATAGTAACATCTATAAACTGTAGATAATAATAATAATAAATATAAACACAATCTCTATAGTGTGAATGCCTTGTTGGCATTCACACAACTAGAAAAACCGCATTTCCTACGAAAATGCACGTGTGAATGCCTTAGCGCCGCTCCGCCCTTCTCGCGGCGACCGCGGGAAGTCGAGCTGGTCCACCCCGAAACACTCTCGTGCCTTTCCCGTACCCGTTCGGCACCCAGTGCGTGCACTCAATTTGGTCCACATTCCAAAATGGCCGCCTTCCCATTTATCGTACAACGTTGATGCCAGAGGGTTTTCTGTGCGTCTTGGTGAATTGGACAAGTGTACCAAATTTCATGATCCTACGTGAAACTAAGGCCAATGCGGAGGGTAGTTTGAAATTTTCTAGGTGGCGCTCTTGAGCCGTTTCTTTTGAAATTTTGGTCACGCCCCCAAAATATGTAATTGTTCACCAGTCCTGATGAGTCTGCCAATTTTGGTGAGTTTTGGGATATGAAAAAGCCCCCAAAATGCTATTTCATTTTAGCTCCATTCATTTTCAATGGGATAAAAATGGCCGAAAAGGTCGCCTTTCCTTTCATCGTACAACGTTGGTGCCAGAGGGTTTTCTGTGCGCCTTGGTGAATCGGGGAGGTGTACCAAATTTCATGATCCTACGTGAAACTAAGGCCAATGCGGAGGGTAATTTGAAATATTCTAGGTGGCGCTCTTGAGCCCTTTCTGTTGCAATTTTGGCCACGCCCCCAAAATATGTAATTTTTCACCAGTCCTGACGAGTCTGCCAAATTTGGTGAGTTTTGGGATATGATAAAGCTCCCAAAAGGCCAAACGTATTGTGACGGCGTTACGTCTGATTCGCCACATCGCCACGCCCACATGCTCCACCCAAAACAACCAGTCGTGGAAAGCTTGTTACAGCAACATGTCTTCGGTCACTGGACAGACCGTCACGCTGATTAGGTAACAGGTGTCCGATCGGGACGTTCAATGTACAACTGTACACTTCCTGTTGTGAGGGGGCGTGGCTTAATTAATGTCATGATTTGACCATTCAGTATTGCAGGGGACTGGTTGTGGGTCAATCACTGAAGGTTTGATGTATTAGACAGTTTTCGTGTAGGTGCTATTAGTGTTTCGTTTTTCATGGCGAGATACCTAACTTTGAGGCCAGGCCACGCCCCTTCATCATATATGAAAACATGAGGTTTTGATCATTTTTTACTCCCCCATGTCTGAGTGATGAGTCTGCCAAATTTGGTGAGATTTAGGATATGATAAAGCCCCCAAACGGCCATTTCATTTTAGCTCCATTCATTTTCAATGGGAAAAAGATGGCCGAAAAGGCTGAATATCTCAAAAAGCTAAAGTTGCAGCATTACCAAAAGTCATAGCCGGATTGTCCTAAATGAGCTGAACATTTTGATATATGAATTGTTGAAATCGCACCAAAACTGTGCGAGTAGTTACATGCCAAAAAACGTACGGAATGAAGATAGTAACATCTATAAACTGTAGATAATAATAATAAATATAAACACAATCTCTATAGTGTGAATGCCTTGTTGGCATTCACACAACTAGAAAAACCGCATTTCCTGCGAAAATGCACGTGTGAATGCCTTAGCGCCGCTCCGCCCTTCTCGCGGCGACCGCGGGAAGTCGAGCTGGTCCACCCCGAAACACTCTCGTGCCTTTCCCGTACCCGTTCGGCACCCAGTGCGTGCACTCAATTTGGTCCACATTCCAAAATGGCCGCCTTCCCATTTATCGTACAACGTTGACGCCAGAGGGTTTTCTGTGCGTCTTGGTGAATTGGACAAGTGTACCAAATTTCATGATCCTACGTGAAACTAAGGCCAATGCGGAGGGTAATTTGAAATATTCTAGGTGGCGCTCTTGAGCCCTTTCTGTTGCAATTTTGGCCACGCCCCCAAAATATGTAATTTTTCACCAGTCCTGACGAGTCTGCCAAATTTGGTGAGTTTTGGGATATGATAAAGCTCCCAAAAGGCCAAACGTATTGTGACGGCGTTACGTCTGATTCGCCACATCGCCACGCCCACATGCTCCACCCAAAACGGTCAGTGTTGGAAAGCTTGTTACAGCAACATGTCTTCGGTCACTGGACAGACCGTCACGCTGATTAGGTAACAGGTGTCCGATCGGGATGTTCAATGTACAACTGTACACTTCCTGTTGTGAGGGGGCGTGGCTTAATTATTGTCATGATTTGACCATTCAGTATTGCAGGGGACCGGATGTGGGTCAATCACTGAAGGTTTGATGTATTAGACTGTTTTCGTGTAGGTGCTATTAGTGTTTCGTTTGTGACGGCGTGACGGCTGATTCGCCACATCGCCACGCCCACATGCTCCACCCAAAACGGTCAGTGTTGGAAAGCTTGTTACAGCAACATGTCTTCGGTCACTGGACAGACCGTCCCGCTGATTAGGTAACAGGTGTCCGATCGGGACGTTCAATGTATAACTGTACACTTCCTGTTGTGAGGGGGCGTGGCTTAATTAATGTCATGATTTGACCATTCAGTATTGCAGGGGAGTGGTTGTGGGTCAATCACTGAAGGTTTGATGTATTAGACGGTTTTCGTGTAGGTGCTATTAGTGTTTCGTTTTTCATGGCGAGATGCCTAACTTTGAGGCCAGGCCACGCCCCTTCAGCATATATGAAAATGCGAGGTTTTGATCATTTGTTACTCCTGCATGTCTGAGTGATGAGTCTGCCAAATTTGGTGAGTTTTAGGGTATGATAAAGCCCCCAAAAGACCATTTCATTTTAGCTCCATTCATTTTCAATGGGAAAAAAAGCCCTTCTCGCGGCGACCGCGGGAAGTCGAGCTGGTCCGCCCCGAAACACTCTCGTGCCTTTCCCGTACCCGTTCGGCACCCAGTGCGTGCACTCAATTTGGTCCACATTCCAAAATGGCCGCCTTCCCATTTATCGTACAACGTTGACGCCAGAGGGTTTTCTGTGCGTCTTGGTGAATTGGACAAGTGTACCAAATTTCATGATCCTACGTGAAACTAAGGCCAATGCGGAGGGTAATTTGAAATATTCTAGGTGGCGCTCTTGAGCCCTTTCTGTTGCAATTTTGGCCACGCCCCCAAAATATGTAATTTTTCACCAGTCCTGACGAGTCTGCCAAATTTGGTGAGTTTTGGGATATGATAAAGCTCCCAAAAGGCCAAACGTATTGTGACGGCGTTACGTCTGATTCGCCACATCGCCACGCCCACATGCTCCACCCAAAACGGTCAGTGTTGGAAAGCTTGTTACAGCAACATGTCTTCGGTCACTGGACAGACCGTCACGCTGATTAGGTAACAGGTGTCCGATCGGGATGTTCAATGTACAACTGTACACTTCCTGTTGTGAGGGGGCGTGGCTTAATTATTGTCATGATTTGACCATTCAGTATTGCAGGGGACCGGATGTGGGTCAATCACTGAAGGTTTGATGTATTAGACTGTTTTCGTGTAGGTGCTATTAGTGTTTCGTTTGTGACGGCGTGACGGCTGATTCGCCACATCGCCACGCCCACATGCTCCACCCAAAACGGTCAGTGTTGGAAAGCTTGTTACAGCAACATGTCTTCGGTCACTGGACAGACCGTCCCGCTGATTAGGTAACAGGTGTCCGATCGGGACGTTCAATGTATAACTGTACACTTCCTGTTGTGAGGGGGCGTGGCTTAATTAATGTCATGATTTGACCATTCAGTATTGCAGGGGAGTGGTTGTGGGTCAATCACTGAAGGTTTGATGTATTAGACGGTTTTCGTGTAGGTGCTATTAGTGTTTCGTTTTTCATGGCGAGATGCCTAACTTTGAGGCCAGGCCACGCCCCTTCAGCATATATGAAAATGCGAGGTTTTGATCATTTGTTACTCCTGCATGTCTGAGTGATGAGTCTGCCAAATTTGGTGAGTTTTAGGGTATGATAAAGCCCCCAAAAGACCATTTCATTTTAGCTCCATTCATTTTCAATGGGAAAAAAATGGCCGAAAAGGCTTAATATTTCAAAAAGCGCAACTTGCAGCATTACCAAATGTCATAGCTGGATTGTCCTGAACGAGCTGAACATTTTGATATATGAATCGTTGAAATGGCACAAATACTCTAGGAGGAGTAGCGTGCCAAAAAACGTACGGACGGAAGATAGTAACTATAATAATAATATTAAATATAAACACAATCTCTATAGTGTGAATGCCTTGTTGGCATTCACACAAATATAAACACAATCTCTATAGTGTGAATGCCTTGTTGGCATTCACACAACTAGAAAAACCGCATTTCCTGCGAAAATGCACGTGTGAATGCCTTAGCGCCGCTCCGCCCTTCTCGCGGCGACCGCGGGAAGTCGAGCTGGTCCACCCTGAAACACTCTCGTGCCTTTCCCGTACCCTTTCGGCACCCAATGCACGCACCCAATTTGGTCCACATTCCAAAATGGCCGCCTTCCCATTTATCGTACAACGTTGATGCCAGAGGGTTTTCTGTGCGTCTTGGTGAATTGGACAAGCGTACCAAATTTCATGATCCTACGTGAAACTAAGGCCAATGCGGAGGGTAGTTTGAAATTTTCTAGGTGGCGCTCTTGAGCCGTTTCTTTTGAAATTTTGGCCACGCCCCCAAAATATGTAATCGTTCACCAGTCCTGATGAGTCCGCCAATTTTGGTGAGTTTTGGGATATGAAAAAGCCCCCAAAATGCTATTTCATTTTAGCTCCATTCATTTTCAATGGGATAAAAATGGCCGAAAAGGTCGCCTTTCCTTTCATCGCACAACGTTGGTGCCAGAGGGTTTTCTGTGCGCCTTGGTGAATCGGGGAGGTGTACCAAATTTCATGATCCTACGTGAAACTAAGGCCAATGCGGAGGGTAGTTTGAAATATTCTAGGTGGCGCTCTTGAGCCCTTTCTGTTGCAATTTTGGCCACGCCCCCAAAATATGTAATCGTTCACCAGTCCTGACGAGTCTGCCAAATTTGGTGAGTTTTGGGATATGATAAAGCTCCCAAAAGGCCAAACGTATTGTGACGGCGTTACGTCTGATTCGCCACATCGCCACGCCCACATGCTCCACCCAAAACAACCAGTCGTGGAAAGCTTGTTACAGCAACATGTCTTCGGTCACTGGACAGACCGTCACGCTGATTAGGTAACAGGTGTCCGATCGGGATGTTCAATGTACAACTGTACACTTCCTGTTGTGAGGGGGCGTGGCTTAATTATTGTCATGATTTGACCATTCAGTATTGCAGGGGACCGGATGTGGGTCAATCACTGAAGGTTTGATGTATTAGACTGTTTTCGTGTAGGTGCTATTAGTGTTTCGTTTGTGACGGCGTGACGGCTGATTCGCCACATCGCCACGCCCACATGCTCCACCCAAAACGGTCAGTGTTGGAAAGCTTGTTACAGCAACATGTCTTCGGTCACTGGACAGACCGTCCCGCTGATTAGGTAACAGGTGTCCGATCGGGACGTTCAATGTATAACTGTACACTTCCTGTTGTGAGGGGGCGTGGCTTAATTAATGTCATGATTTGACCATTCAGTATTGTAAGGGACCGGTTGTGGGTCAATCACTGAAGGTTTGATGTATTAGACGGTTTTCGTGTAGGTGCTATTAGTGTTTCGTTTTTCATGGCGAGATGCCTAATTTTGAGGCCAGGCCACGCCCCTTCAGCATATATGAAAACGTGAGGTTTTGATCATTTTTTACTCCCCCATGTCTGAGTGATGAGTCTGCCAAATTTGGTGAGATTTAGGATATGATAAAGCCCCCAACATGCCATTTCATTTTAGCTCCATTCATTTTCAATGGGAAAAAAATGGCCGAAAAGGCTAAATAATTCAAAAAGCTAAAGTTGCAGCATTACCAAAAGTCATAGCCGGATTGTCCTGAACGAGCTGGACATTTTGATATATGAATTGTTGAAATGGCACCAAAACTGTGCGAGTAGTTACATGCCAAAAAACGTACGGAATGAAGATAGTAACATCTATAAATAATAAATATAAACACAATCTCTATAGTGTGAATGCCTTGTTGGCATTCACACAACTAGAAAAACCGCATTTCCTGCGAAAATGCACGTGTGAATGCCTTAGCGCCGCTCCGCCCTTCTCGTGGCGACCGCGGGAAGTCGAGCTGGTCCACCCTGAAACACTCTCGTGCCTTTCGACCGCGGGAAGTCGAGCTGGTCCACCCTGAAACACTCTCGTGCCTTTCCCGTACCCGTTCGGCACCCAATGCGTGCACCCAATTTGGTCCACATTCCAAAATGGCCGCCTTCCCATTTATCGTACAACGTTGACGCCAGAGGGTTTTCTGTGCGTCTTGGTGAATTGGACAAGTGTACCAAATTTCATGATCCTACGTGAAACTAAGGCCAATGCGGAGGGTAGTTTGAAATTTTCTAGGTGGCGCTCTTGAGCCGTTTCTGTTGCAATTTTGGCCACGCCCCCAAAATATGTAATTTTTCACCAGTCCTGACGAGTCTGCCAAATTTGGTGAGTTTTGGGATATGATAAAGCTCCCAAAAGGCCAAACGTATTGTGACGGCGTTACGTCTGATTCGCCACATCGCCACGCCCACATGCTCCACCCAAAACGGTCAGTGTTGGAAAGCTTGTTACACCAACATGTCTTCGGTCACTGGACACACCGTCACGCTGATTAGGTAACAGGTGTCCGATCGGGACGTTCAATGTACAACTGTACACTTCCTGTTGTGAGGGGGCGTGGCTTAATTATTGTCATGATTTGACCATTCAGTATTGCAGGGGACCGGATGTGGGTCAATCACTGAAGGTTTGATGTATTAGACTGTTTTCGTGTAGGTGCTATTAGTGTTTCGTTTGTGACGGCGTGACGGCTGATTCGCCACATCGCCACGCCCACATGCTCCACCCAAAACGGTCAGTGTTGGAAAGCTTGTTACAGCAACATGTCTTCGGTCACTGGACAGACCGTCCCGCTGATTAGGTAACAGGTGTCCGATCGGGACGTTCAATGTATAACTGTACACTTCCTGTTGTGAGGGGGCGTGGCTTAATTAATGTCATGATTTGACCATTCAGTATTGTAAGGGACCGGTTGTGGGTCAATCACTGAAGGTTTGATGTATTAGACGGTTTTCGTGTAGGTGCTATTAGTGTTTCGTTTTTCATGGCGAGATGCCTAATTTTGAGGCCAGGCCACGCCCCTTCAGCATATATGAAAACGTGAGGTTTTGATCATTTTTTACTCCCCCATGTCTGAGTGATGAGTCTGCCAAATTTGGTGAGATTTAGGATATGATAAAGCCCCCAACATGCCATTTCATTTTAGCTCCATTCATTTTCAATGGGAAAAAAATGGCCGAAAAGGCTAAATAATTCAAAAAGCTAAAGTTGCAGCATTACCAAAAGTCATAGCCGGATTGTCCTGAACGAGCTGGACATTTTGATATATGAATTGTTGAAATGGCACCAAAACTGTGCGAGTAGTTACATGCCAAAAAACGTACGGAATGAAGATAGTAACATCTATAAATAACTAGAAAAACCGCATTTCCTACGAAAATGCACGTGTGAATGCCTTAGCGCCGCTCCGCCCTTCTCGCGGCGACCGCGGGAAGTCGAGCTGGTCCACCCCGAAACACTCTCGTGCCTTTCCCGTACCCGTTCGGCACCTAGTGCGTGCACTCAATTTGGTCCACATTCCAAAATGGCCGCCTTCCCATTTATCGTACAACGTTGACGCCAGAGGGTTTTCTGTGCGTCTTGGTGAATTGGACAAGTGTACCAAATTTCATGATCCTACGTGAAACTAAGGCCAATGCGGAGGGTAGTTTGAAATTTTCTAGGTGGCGCTCTTGAGCCCTTTCTGTTGCAATTTTGGCCACGCCCCCAAAATATGTAATTTTTCACCAGTCCTGACGAGTCTGCCAAATTTGGTGAGTTTTGGGATATGATAAAGCTCCCAAAAGGCCAAACGTATTGTGACGGCGTTACGTCTGATTCGCCACATCGCCACGCCCACATGCTCCACCCAAAACAACCAGTCGTGGAAAGCTTGTTACAGCAACATGTCTTCGGTCACTGGACAGACCGTCACGCTGATTAGGTAACAGGTGTCCGATCGGGATGTTCAATGTACAACTGTACACTTCCTGTTGTGAGGGGGCGTGGCTTAATTATTGTCATGATTTGACCATTCAGTATTGCAGGGGACCGGATGTGGGTCAATCACTGAAGGTTTGATGTATTAGACTGTTTTCGTGTAGGTGCTATTAGTGTTTCGTTTGTGACGGCGTGACGGCTGATTCGCCACATCGCCACGCCCACATGCTCCACCCAAAACGGTCAGTGTTGGAAAGCTTGTTACAGCAACATGTCTTCGGTCACTGGACAGACCGTCCCGCTGATTAGGTAACAGGTGTCCGATCGGGACGTTCAATGTATAACTGTACACTTCCTGTTGTGAGGGGGCGTGGCTTAATTAATGTCATGATTTGACCATTCAGTATTGCAGGGGACCGGATGTGGGTCAATCACTGAAGGTTTGATGTATTAGACAGTTTTCGTGTAGGTGCTATTAGTGTTTCGTTTGTGACGGCGTTACGTCTGATTCGCCACGTCGCCACGCCCACATGCTCCACCCAAAACGGTCAGTGTTGGAAAGCTTGTTACAGCAACATGTCTTTGGTCACTGGACAGACCGTCATGCTGATTAGTCAACAGGTGTCCGATCGGGACCTTCAATGTACAACTGTACACTTCCTGTTGTGAGGGGGCGTGGCTTAATTAATGTCATGATTTGACCATTCAGTATTGTAGGGGACCGGTTGTGGGTCAATCACTGAAGGTTTGATGTATTAGACAGTTTTCGTGTAGGTGCTATTAGTGTTTCGTTTTTCATGGCGAGATGCCTAACTTTGAGGCCAGGCCACGCCCCTTCAGCATATATGAAAACGCAAGGTTTTGATAAATATTTACTCCCCCATGTCTGAATGATGAGTCTGCCAAATTTGATGAGTTTTAGGATACGATAAAGCCCCCAAAAGGCCATTTCATTTTAGCTCCATTCATTTTCAATGGGAAAAAAATGGCCGAAAAGGCTAAATATCTCAAAAAGCTAAAGTTGCACCATTACCAAAAGTCATAGCTGGATTGTCCTGAACGAGCTGAACATTTTGATATATGATATGTTGAAATGGCACAAAAACTCTAGGAGGAGTAGGACGCCAAAAAACGTACGGACGGAAGATAGTAACATATAAGAATAATAATAATAACTAGAAAAACCGCATTTCCTGCGAAAATGCACGTGTGAATGCCTTAGCGCCGCTCCGCCCTTCTCGCGGCGACCGCGGGAAGTCCAGCTGGTCCACCCTGAAACGCTCTCGTGCCTTTCCCGTACCCGTTCGGCACCCAATGCACGCACCCGATTTGGTCCACATTCCAAAATGGCCGCCTTCCCATTTATCGTACAACGTTGATGCCAGAGGGTTTTCTGTGCGTCTTGGTGAATTGGACAAGTGTACCAAATTTCATGATCCTACGTGAAACTAAGGCCAATGCGAAGGGTAGTTTGAAATTTTCTAGGTGGCGCTCTTGAGCCGTTTCTGTTGCAATTTTGGCCACGCCCCCAAAATATGTAATCGTTCACCAGTCCTGATGAGTCTGCCAATTTTGGTGAGTTTTGGGATATGAAAAAGCCCCCAAAATGCTATTTCATTTTAGCTCCATTCATTTTCAATGGGATAAAAATGGCCGAAAATGTCGCCTTTCCTTTCATCGTACAACGTTGGTGCCAGAGGGTTTTCTGTGCGCCTTGGTGAATCGGGGAGGTGTACCAAATTTCATGATCCTACGTGAAACTAAGGCCAATGCGGAGGGTAGTTTGAAATATTCTAGGTGGCGCTCTTGAGCCGTTTCTGTTGCAATTTTGGCCACGCCCCCAAAATATGTAATTTTTCACCAGTCCTGACGAGTCTGCCAAATTTGGTGAGTTTTGGGATATGATAAAGCTCCCCAAAGGCCAAACGTATTGTGACGGCGTTACGTCTGATTCGCCACATCGCCACGCCCACATGCTCCACCCAAAACAGTCATTGTTGGAAAGCTTGTTACAACACTATGTCTTTGGTCACTGGACAGACCGTCACGCTGATTAGGTAACAGGTGTCCAATCCGGACGTTCAATGTACAACTGTACACTTCCTGTTGTGAGGGGGCGTGGCTTAATTATTGTCATGATTTGACCAGTCAGTATTGCAGGGGACCGGATGTGGGTATATCACTGAAGGTTTGATGTATTAGACAGTTTTCGTGTAGGTGCTATTAGTGTTTCGTTTGTGATGGCGTTACGTCTGATTCGCCATATTGCCACGCCCACATGCTCCACCCAAAACGGTCAGTGTTGGAAAGCTTGTTACAGCAACATGTCTTTGGTCACTGGACAGACCGTCACGCTGATTAGGTAACAGGTGTCCGATCGGGACGTTCAATGTACAACTGTACACTTCCTGTTGTGAGGGGGCGTGGCTTAATTAATGTCATGATTTGACCATTCAGTATTGCAGGGGACTGGTTGTGGGTCAATCACTGAAGGTTTGATGTATTAGACAGTTTTCGTGTAGGTGCTATTAGTGTTTCGTTTTTCATGGCGAGATACCTAACTTTGAGGCCAGGCCACGCCCCTTCATCATATATGAAAACATGAGGTTTTGATCATTTGTTACTCCTGCATGTCTGAGTGATGAGTCTGCCAAATTTGGTGAGATTTAGGATATAATAAAGCCCCCAAACGGCCATTTCATTTTAGCTCCATTCATTTTCAATGGGAAAAAGATGGCCGAAAAGGCTGAATATCTCAAAAAGCTAAAGTTGCAGCATTACCAAAAGTCATAGCCGGATTGTCCTAAATGAGCTGAACATTTTGATATATGAATTGTTGAAATCGCACCAAAACTGTGCGAGTAGTTACATGCCAAAAAACGTACGGAGTGAAGATAGTAACATCTATAAACTGTAGATAATAATAATAACTAGAAAAACCGCATTTCCTGCGAAAATGCACGTGTGAATGCCTTAGCGCCGCTCCGCCCTTCTCGCGGCGACCGCGGGAAGTCGAGCTGGTCCACCCCGAAACACTCTCGTGCCTTTCCCGTACCCGTTCGGCACCCAGTGCGTGCACTCAATTTGGTCCACATTCCAAAATGGCCGCCTTCCCATTTATCGTACAACGTTGACGCCAGAGGGTTTTCTGTGCGTCTTGGTGAATTGGACAAGTGTACCAAATTTCATGATCCTACGTGAAACTAAGGCCAATGCGGAGGGTAATTTGAAATATTCTAGGTGGCGCTCTTGAGCCCTTTCTGTTGCAATTTTGGCCACGCCCCCAAAATATGTAATTTTTCACCAGTCCTGACGAGTCTGCCAAATTTGGTGAGTTTTGGGATATGATAAAGCTCCCCAAAGGCCAAACGTATTGTGACGGCGTTACGTCTGATTCGCCACATCGCCACGCCCACATGCTCCACCCAAAACAGTCATTGTTGGAAAGCTTGTTACAACACTATGTCTTTGGTCACTGGACAGACCGTCACGCTGATTAGGTAACAGGTGTCCAATCCGGACGTTCAATGTACAACTGTACACTTCCTGTTGTGAGGGGGCGTGGCTTAATTATTGTCATGATTTGACCAGTCAGTATTGCAGGGGACCGGATGTGGGTATATCACTGAAGGTTTGATGTATTAGACAGTTTTCGTGTAGGTGCTATTAGTGTTTCGTTTGTGATGGCGTTACGTCTGATTCGCCATATTGCCACGCCCACATGCTCCACCCAAAACGGTCAGTGTTGGAAAGCTTGTTACAGCAACATGTCTTTGGTCACTGGACAGACCGTCACGCTGATTAGGTAACAGGTGTCCGATCGGGACGTTCAATGTACAACTGTACACTTCCTGTTGTGAGGGGGCGTGGCTTAATTAATGTCATGATTTGACCATTCAGTATTGCAGGGGACTGGTTGTGGGTCAATCACTGAAGGTTTGATGTATTAGACAGTTTTCGTGTAGGTGCTATTAGTGTTTCGTTTTTCATGGCGAGATACCTAACTTTGAGGCCAGGCCACGCCCCTTCATCATATATGAAAACATGAGGTTTTGATCATTTTTTACTCCCCCATGTCTGAGTGATGAGTCTGCCAAATTTGGTAAGATTTAGGATATGATAAAGCTCCCAAACGGCCATTTCATTTTAGCTCCATTCATTTTCAATGGGAAAAAGATGGCCGAAAAGGCTGAATATCTCAAAAAGCTAAAGTTGCAGCATTACCAAAAGTCATAGCCGGATTGTCCTAAATGAGCTGAACATTTTGATATATGAATTGTTGAAATCGCACCAAAACTGTGCGAGTAGTTACATGCCAAAAAACGTACGGAATGAAGATAGTAACATCTATAAACTGTAGATAATAATAAATATAAACACAATCTCTATAGTGTGAATGCCTTGTTGGCATTCACACAACTAGAAAAACCGCATTTCCTGCGAAAATGCACGTGTGAATGCCTTAGCGCCGCTCCGCCCTTCTCGCGGCGACCGCGGGAAGTCGAGCTGGTCCACCCCGAAACACTCTCGTGCCTTTCCCGTACCCGTTCGGCACCCAGTGCGTGCACTCGATTTGGTCCACATTCCAAAATGGCCGCCTTCCCATTTATCGTACAACGTTGACGCCAGAGGGTTTTCTGTGCGTCTTGGTGAATTGGACAAGTGTACCAAATTTCATGATCCTACGTGAAACTAAGGCCAATGCGGAGGGTAGTTTGAAATTTTCTAGGTGGCGCTCTTGAGCCGTTTCTTTTGAAATTTTGGCCACGTCCCCAAAATATGTAATCGTTCACCAGTCCTGACGAGTCTGCCAATTTTGGTGAGTTTTGGGATATGACAAAGCCCCAAAAATGCCATTTCATTTTAGCGCCATTCATTTTCAATGGGATAAAAATGGCCGAAAAGGTCGCCTTTCCTTTCATCGTACAACGTTGGTGCCAGAGGGTTTTCTGTGCGTCTTGGTGTATTGGGGAAGTGTACAAAATTTCATGATCCTACGTGAAACTAAGGCCAATGCGGAGGGTAGTTTGAAATATTCTAGGTGGCGCTCTTGAGCCGTTTCTGTTGCAATTTTGGCCACGCCCCCAAAATATGTAATTTTTCACCAGTCCTGACGAGTCTGCCAAATTTGGTGAGTTTTGGGATATGATAAAGCTCCCAAAAGGCCAAACGTATTGTGACGGCGTTACGTCTGATTCGCCACATAACCACGCCCACATGCTCCACCCAAAACGGTCAGTGTTGGAAAGCTTGTTACACCAACATGTCTTCGGTCACTGGACACACCGTCACGCTGATTAGGTAACAGGTGTCCGATCGGGACGTTCAATGTACAACTGTACACTTCCTGTTGTGAGGGGGCGTGGCTTAATTAATGTCATGATTTGACCATTCAGTATTGCAAGGGACCGGATGTGGGTCAATCACTGAAGGTTTGATGTATTAGACAGTTTTCGTGTAGGTGCTATTAGTGTTTCGTTTGTGACGGCGTTACGTCTGATTCGCCACGTCGCCACGCCCACATGCTCCACCCAAAACGGTCAGTGTTGGAAAGCTTGTTACAGCAACATGTCTTTGGTCACTGGACAGACCGTCATGCTGATTAGTCAACAGGTGTCCGATCGGGACCTTCAATGTACAACTGTACACTTCCTGTTGTGAGGGGGCGTGGCTTAATTAATGTCATGATTTGACCATTCAGTATTGTAGGGGACCGGTTGTGGGTCAATCACTGAAGGTTTGATGTATTAGACAGTTTTCGTGTAGGTGCTATTAGTGTTTCGTTTTTCATGGCGAGATGCCTAACTTTGAGGCCAGGCCACGCCCCTTCAGCATATATGAAAACGCGAGGTTTTGATAAATATTTACTCCCCCATGTCTGAATGATGAGTCTGCCAAATTTGGTGAGATTTAGGATACGATAAAGCCCCCAAAAGGCCATTTCATTTTAGCTCCATTCATTTTCAATGGGAAAAAAATGGCCGAAAAGGCTAAATATCTCAAAAAGCGAAAGTTGCACCATTACCAAAAGTCATAGCTGGATTGTCCTGAACGAGCTGAACATTTTGATATATGAATGTTGAAATGGCACAAAAACTCTAGGAGGAGTAGGACGCCAAAAAACGTACGGACGGAAGATAGTAACATATAAGAATAATAATAATAATAATAAATATAAACACAATCTCTATAGTGTGAATGCCTTGTTGGCATTCACACAACTAGAAAAGTCGCATTTCCTGCGAAAATGCACGTGTGAATGCCTTAGCGCCGCTCCGCCCTTCTCGCGGCGATCGCGGGAAGTCCAGCTAGTCCAACCTGAAACACTCTCGTGCCTTTTCCGTACCCGTTCGGCACCCAACGCGTGCACCCAATTTGGTCCACTTTCCAAAATGGCCGCCTTCCCATTTATCGTACAACGTTGATGCCAGAGGGTTTTCTGTGCGTCTTGGTGAATTGGACAAGTGTACCAAATTTCATGATCCTACGTGAAACTAAGGCCAATGCGGAGGGTAGTTTGAAATATTCTAGGTGGCGCTCTTGAGCCCTTTCTGTTGCAATTTTGGCCACGCCCCCAAAATATGTAATTTTTCACCAGTCCTGACGAGTCTGCCAAATTTGGTGAGTTTTGGGATATGATAAAGCTCCCAAAAGGCCAAACGTATTGTGACGGCGTTACGTCTGATTCGCCACATCGCCACGCCCACATGCTCCACCCAAAACAACCAGTCGTGGAAAGCTTGTTACAACACATGTCTTCGGTCACTGGACAGACCGTCACGCTGATTAGGTAACAGGTGTCCAATCCGGACGTTCAATGTACAACTGTACACTTCCTGTTGTGAGGGGGCGTGGCTTAATTATTGTCATGATTTGACCATTCAGTATTGCAGGGGACCGGATGTGGGTCAATCACTGAAGGTTTGATGTATTAGACTGTTTTCGTGTAGGTGCTATTAGTGTTTCGTTTGTGACGGCGTGACGGCTGATTCGCCACATCGCCACGCCCACATGCTCCACCCAAAACGGTCAGTGTTGGAAAGCTTGTTACAGCAACATGTCTTCGGTCACTGGACAGACCGTCCCGCTGATTAGGTAACAGGTGTCCGATCGGGACGTTCAATGTATAACTGTACACTTCCTGTTGTGAGGGGGCGTGGCTTAATTAATGTCATGATTTGACCATTCAGTATTGTAAGGGACCGGTTGTGGGTCAATCACTGAAGGTTTGATGTATTAGACGGTTTTCGTGTAGGTGCTATTAGTGTTTCGTTTTTCATGGCGAGATGCCTAATTTTGAGGCCAGGCCACGCCCCTTCAGCATATATGAAAACGTGAGGTTTTGATCATTTTTTACTCCCCCATGTCTGAGTGATGAGTCTGCCAAATTTGGTGAGATTTAGGATATGATAAAGCCCCCAACATGCCATTTCATTTTAGCTCCATTCATTTTCAATGGGAAAAAAATGGCCGAAAAGGCTAAATATCTCAAAAAGCTAAAGTTGCAGCATTACCAAAAGTCATAGCTGGATTGTCCTGAGCGAGCTGAACATTTTGATATATGAATCGTTGAAATGGCACAAATACTCTAGGAGGAGTAGCGTGCCAAAAAACGTACGGACGGAAGATAGTAACATATAGGAATAATAATAAATATAAACACAATCTCTATAGTGTGAATGCCTTGTTGGCATTCACACAACTAGAAAAACCGCATTTCCTGCGAAAATGCACGTGTGAATGCCTTAGCGCCGCTCCGCCCTTCTCGCGGCGACCGCGGGAAGTCGAGCTGGTCCACCCCGAAACACTCTCGTGCCTTTCCCGTACCCGTTCGGCACCTAGTGCGTGCACTCAATTTGGTCCACATTCCAAAATGGCCGCCTTCCCATTTATCGTACAACGTTGACGCCAGAGGGTTTTCTGTGCGTCTTGGTGAATTGGACAAGTGTACCAAATTTCATGATCCTACGTGAAACTAAGGCCAATGCGGAGGGTAGTTTGAAATATTCTAGGTGGCGCTCTTGAGCCCTTTCTGTTGCAATTTTGGCCACGCCCCCAAAATATGTAATTTTTCACCAGTCCTGACGAGTCTGCCAAATTTGGTGAGTTTTGGGATATGATAAAGCTCCCAAAAGGCCAAACGTATTGTGACGGCGTTACGTCTGATTCGCCACATCGCCACGCCCACATGCTCCACCCAAAACGGTCAGTGTTGGAAAGCTTGTTACAGCAACATGTCTTTGGTCACTGGACAGACCGTCACGCTGATTAGGTAACAGGTGTCCGATCGGGATGTTCAATGTACAACTGTACACTTCCTGTTGTGAGGGGGCGTGGCTTAATTATTGTCATGATTTGACCATTCAGTATTGCAGGGGACCGGATGTGGGTCAATCACTGAAGGTTTGATGTATTAGACTGTTTTCGTGTAGGTGCTATTAGTGTTTCGTTTGTGACGGCGTGACGGCTGATTCGCCACATCGCCACGCCCACATGCTCCACCCAAAACGGTCAGTGTTGGAAAGCTTGTTACAGCAACATGTCTTCGGTCACTGGACAGACCGTCCCGCTGATTAGGTAACAGGTGTCCGATCGGGACGTTCAATGTATAACTGTACACTTCCTGTTGTGAGGGGGCGTGGCTTAATTAATGTCATGATTTGACCATTCAGTATTGTAGGGGACCGGTTGTGGGTCAATCACTGAAGGTTTGATGTATTAGACGGTTTTCGTGTAGGTGCTATTAGTGTTTCGTTTTTCATGGCGAGATACCTAACTTTGAGGCCAGGCCACGCCCCTTCATCATATATGAAAACATGAGGTTTTGATCATTTTTTACTCCCCCATGTCTGAGTGATGAGTCTGCCAAATTTGGTGAGATTTAGGATATGATAAAGCCCCCAAACGGCCATTTCATTTTAGCTCCATTCATTTTCAATGGGAAAAAGATGGCCGAAAAGGCTGAATATCTCAAAAAGCTAAAGTTGCAGCATTACCAAAAGTCATAGCCGGATTGTCCTAAATGAGCTGAACATTTTGATATATGAATTGTTGAAATCGCACCAAAACTGTGCGAGTAGTTACATGCCAAAAAACGTACGGAATGAAGATAGTAACATCTATAAACTGTAGATAATAATAATAACTAGAAAAACCGCATTTCCTACGAAAATGCACGTGTGAATGCCTCAGCGCCGCTCCGCCCTTCTCGCGGCGACCGCGGGAAGTCGAGCTGGTCCACCCCGAAACACTCTCGTGCCTTTCCCGTACCCGTTCGGCACCCAGTGCGTGCACTCAATTTGGTCCACATTCCAAAATGGCCGCCTTCCCATTTATCGTACAACGTTGACGCCAGAGGGTTTTCTGTGCGCCTTGGTGAATCGGGGAGGTGTACCAAATTTCATGATCCTACGTGAAACTAAGGCCAATGCGGAGGGTAATTTGAAATATTCTAGGTGGCGCTCTTGAGCCCTTTCTGTTGCAATTTTGGCCACGCCCCCAAAATATGTAATTTTTCACCAGTCCTGACGAGTCTGCCAAATTTGGTGAGTTTTGGGATATGATAAAGCTCCCAAAAGGCCAAACGTATTGTGACGGCGTTACGTCTGATTCGCCACATCGCCACGCCCACATGCTCCACCCAAAACAACCAGTCGTGGAAAGCTTGTTACAGCAACATGTCTTCGGTCACTGGACAGACCGTCACGCTGATTAGGTAACAGGTGTCCAATCGGGACGTTCAATGTACAACTGTACACTTCCTGTTGTGAGGGGGCGTGGCTTAATTATTGTCATGATTTGACCATTCAGTATTGCAGGGGACCGGATGTGGGTCAATCACTGAAGGTTTGATGTATTAGACTGTTTTCGTGTAGGTGCTATTAGTGTTTCGTTTGTGACGGCGTGACGGCTGATTCGCCACATCGCCACGCCCACATGCTCCACCCAAAACGGTCAGTGTTGGAAAGCTTGTTACAGCAACATGTCTTCGGTCACTGGACAGACCGTCCCGCTGATTAGGTAACAGGTGTCCGATCGGGACGTTCAATGTATAACTGTACACTTCCTGTTGTGAGGGGGCGTGGCTTAATTAATGTCATGATTTGACCATTCAGTATTGTAGGGGACCGGTTGTGGGTCAATCACTGAAGGTTTGATGTATTAGACGGTTTTCGTGTAGGTGCTATTAGTGTTTCGTTTTTCATGGCGAGATTCCTAACTTTGAGGCCAGGCCACGCCCCTTCAGCATATATGAAAACGCGAGGTTTTGATAATTTTTTACTCCCCCATGTCTGAGTGATGAGTCTGCCAAATTTGGTGAGATTTAGGATATGATAAATCCTCCAAAAGGCCATTTCATTTTAGCTCCATTCATTTTCAATGGGAAAAAAATGGCCGAAAAGGCTTAATATTTCAAAAAGCGAAAGTTGCAACATTACCAAAAGTCATAGCCGGATTGTCCTAAACGAGCTGAACATTTTGATATATGAATTGTTGAAATGGCACCAAAACTGTGCGAGTAGTTACATGCCAAAAAACGTACGGAATGAAGATAGTAACATCTATAAATAATAAATATAAACACAATCTCTATAGTGTGAATGCCTTGTTGGCATTCACACAACTAGAAAAACCGCATTTCCTACGAAAATGCACGTGTGAATGCCTTAGCGCCGCTCCGCCCTTCTCGCGACGACCGCGGGAAGTCCAGCTGGTCCACCCCGAAACACTCTCGTGCCTTTCCCGTACCCGTTCGGCACCTAACGCGCGCACCCAATTTGGTCCACATTCCAAAATGGCCGCCTTCCCATTTATCGTACAACGTTGACGCCAGAGGGTTTTCTGTGCGTCTTGGGGAATTGGACAAGTGTACCAAATTTCATGATCCTACGTGAAACTAAGGCCAATGCGGAGGGTAGTTTGAAATTTTCTAGGTGGCGCTCTTGAGCCCTTTCTGTTGCAATTTTGGCCACGCCCCCAAAATATGTAATCGTTCA
>JBBPBX010028112.1:0-33142 GCA_038048925.1 Garcialebias charrua
ATCACTGTATCACTGTATTTTGATTGCACCACTCTAATTGCACTGTTTCTTAGTAGGTTTTGTTCACTGAATATTGTATTGATTGTATTGATGTTTTATGGTTTATGCTTTTTATGTTTTATGTTTCTATATTTTATGCACCGTTATGCCAAAGCAAATTCCTAGTCTGTGAATCCTGTTCATTGACAATGGCGATAATAAACTGAATCTGAATCTGAATCTGAATACACACTACTGTCTGTAAATACACACTACAGTCTGTGAATGCCCACTACTGTCTGTAAATACACACTATTGTCTGTGAATACACACTACTGTCTGTAAATACACACTACTGTCTGTAAATACACACTACTGTCTGTAAATACACACTACAGTCTGTGAATACACACTACTGTCTGTAAATACACACTACAGTCTGTGAATACTCACTACTCTCTGTAAATACACACTACTGTATGTGAATACACACTACTGTCTGTAAATACACACTACAGTCTGTGAATACACACTACTGTCTGTAAATACACACTACAGTCTGTGAATACACACTACTGTCTGTAAATACACACTACAGTCTGTGAATACACACTACTGTCTGTAAATACACACTACAGTCTGTGAATACACACTACTGTCTGTAAATACACACTACAATCTGTGAATACACACTACTGTCTGTAAATACACACTACAGTCTGTGAATACACACTACTGTCTGTAAATACACACTACAGTCTGTGAATACACACTACTGTCTGTAAATACACACTACAGTCTGTGAATACACACTACTGTCTGTAAATACACACTACAGTCTGTGAATACACACTACTGTCTGTAAATACACACTACAGTCTGTGAATACACACTACTGTCTGTAAATACACACTACAGTCTGTGAATACACACTACTGTCTGTAAATACACACTACAGTCTGTGAATACACACTACTGTCTGTAAATACACACTACAGTCTGTGAATACACACTACTGTCTGTAAATACACACTACAATCTGTGAATACACACTACTGTCTGTAAATACACACTACAGTCTATGAATACACACTACTGTCTGTAAATACACACTACAATCTGTGAATACACACTACAATCTGTAAATACACACTACAATCTGTAAATACACACTACAATCTGTGAATACACACTACTGTCTGTAAATACACACTACAATCTGTGAATACACACTACTGTCTGTAAATACACACTACAGTCTATGAATACACAGTCCTGCTTGTGCCTGAACCTGACATTATCAGCCATGTGCTCGGGTATTTTCTGGACTGGTTTGTTTGACTAAGTTTTTTTTTACTAATTTGCCCTGAATACAAGTAAAAAAAATATCTACATCTATTATTCAACCTTTATTTAGGCAGGTTAGTCCCATTGAACCTCGAGGACTCATTTGCAAGCGAGACCTGGGCAGTGAATAAGAGCACTTGGAACCATAAAGGTGGATGTTGGACTTTAAAGTTGTTGCTCAGTGTCTTGCGCAACAACAATCATCACTGAAATATATGATGTGTCTTATATACAAGACACATCAGGTTTATTTGTACTTTGTAGGCTACTTATTATCTTTTAAACGTGTGTTTATTGTGTCTTTGCATAATATTTAATGGAATATAGAATTTTAGTTGAAGCTCTTTTTATTTCTGGTTCATAGAAAAATATTACGGTAAGAGAGATCACTATTGTAATCAGTTTTTAGGTTCAGCTTTAGGTCTTTTAGTTTTTTTGGTAAATGTGTCTCCTAACTTGCAGTAGCTTCAGGCTTGGAGAACAAACAACATAACAAACGAAAGCACAGACTGAAAGCGGTCCGAGTTTCAGAGTAAATATAATGAATGTCACTTTAAGGTTCACTCTCATGCCTCACAGTGCTGCCTTAACTTTCCAATTTTTACTTTGCTATAAAAATACTCACCTTTCTCCTTTTTGTTCTGTCAAGGTAATTGTAAGATCAATAACAGCAGCGAAGAGTGAACGTTTTACTTTAAATCAAGGAAAAATGTTTAAAAAAACCTGTAGAAACAGAGCCATGCTAAATGAATGTAGTGCCATCTGTAATATATGTTACCATATACTACTCTGTAGTTTTACTTTTATTTAGCCTACAGAGTATACTTCACGCATAAACCTTTCACTGTATACTTTCATTCCACTCATGATGATTTAACCAAACTTCCTGCACACGTGCAATATTACCGGTTGGAGTGTTGCATAAACTTTTCATCACCACAGCTTCAAGGTCAAAGGTTATGCATGGTCTTTGCTTCTCCAGGCCATTTTTTATATGGCTTTATAATAGCACGTTGACAGGCTTATAATGGGCTGTATGTGGTACAGTAGTGCCTCGTTTATCGCAGGGGGTACTTTCCGGTGACTCCTGCTATGAGTGAAAAACTGCAAAGTAGTAACGCTATATTTGAGAATTTTTATATATTTTAAGGCTTTATAATCCCTTCCCACGCTCCTGCAGTGTTCTAAACTCTGAAACCTACGTAATTTTAACAACACATGTATATGTACTGTACAGTACTGCAAAAAATGTATGAGTACTCACCAGCTTTGCAGAAGCTCTGTTCCATTTGGCTAACCTGCAGCATGACTAACCCACCGCCCCGTCCAGGATGATATGTGCACGCTGCCACTCCAGGAAGGACACTCCGCGCGCAAGGCTGCCCATGATGTAGTCCACCACCTCGGCCCGGTCCGGACCAGCATCGTGCAACCAGGCCAAACCCTGTGGCTGTATGTCCCCTGCAGTCCCCAGGATCCAGGTCACACTGAGTCCAGATCAACTGCAGCCCAGGTACTCACCATTGAAGACACAACTACAACTTGAAGGATGTTCAAGTGAACTGTTGGCTTCTGGGTAACATAGTTCTTCTGACTGGCAATACAGTGTAGGCTTATTGAAAGAAAACTACAAGAAAGCAGCGACTGAAAGCATTGTTGTCTTCTGGGTAGTGTAGTTTTTTGACTGGCATTACAGTATAAGCTTATTGTAAGAAAACTACAAAACGGCAGCGCCTGTCCAAAGTATTATTTTCCTTTACTTTTTAATCTCTTGCCGTCCCAATGACGTAAGTAATATTAAAGTTGACAACCATTGAAAAACAGCGAAAGAGCGCATCTGCGAAAGTCAAACCGCGAAGTAGCGAGGGACTACTGCACTCTTTGTTTTTGCTCTCAAGGAGACAGAAATTCATGTCATTCCCTGAAGTGGTCTTGATCAATAGTTCTCATCAGGACTTTTTGATGGTCTGTCAGAGTTCTTTTTTTTTTTTCTCTCTGGCTGCTTCTTTTCCTCATATCCTTGTTTCTGAGCACGACAACCAGTTGTGCCGTGTGCACCAAAATAATGGGCGAAGAGGACAACAGAGGGAGGGTTAGGGCTTGAAACTGATGATCAGTGTCTACAAAGAAGTGAAGCATCCAGCTGAGAGATGCTTCTCTACAGCTGATTATCTACAGCGAGTCAAGTTTTTAGCTAATAGTTTTTGAAACAGCCTGTTGGTTCTAAAATAGTAATTTTGTCAAATTGTGTTTTCTCAGTGTTTTTCATAAGTTCAAGTAAAGGAACAAAATGAAATTGTGGCTTTATTGCAAGCTGCTAATGGTTAAGTTTGTAATATTACCCCTAATAAATTATCAGAACAAAAACACACTTGAGTTTAGGAGTTTGAATGATTTGAAGGTCATAGTTAAGTTACTTCCAAAAGCAAAAAAGTACCTCTGAAATTTATCTTTTACTCGACTGAAAGTGGGTTCAAAGCAACCGAAATTCCAAGAAAAAAACTTAAAACACCTTCATAAGATGTGTGAAAATCAAGCACATAAAAAAAATGAAGTCTCGCTCATAGAAAGCAGAATACAATTAAAAATGGAGATGACTCACGACTTCTGCACAGTATTGTCCATCAAAAGGACATATTTTGTTTAGTTGTCAACACACAAACCATGCTAGTCTTCCAAAAATATTAATAATTAAATATATATAGCGTATTTAGGCAATATTAAGTAAATAAAATGACTCTGGGGAAAAGAAAGTTAACTAAATTGTAACTGCAGACTTGCTGTGTAAATATGAGCACACACCTGGAGTGTTGCCTGATAACAATGATGGCATTATGTCCTGCAGTCACAGCTTAAAGCGTTCACTTCTTGTTCACAGGCACAAACCTGCAGAGGCAGTAACCTTATTATACAACCACTAAGACGTCATTTACTGCTTCCATTAGAATGTGATTTACATCATTTAACAGCAGCATCAGATCTGCAGCTTGAATATTGCTGAATTCAGCACCTGTTGGTTATGGGACTTTATTGAAGCTTGGTGTTTTATTTAATCCACGTGAAGTTAGATTGGGATTTAAAAGTAACGTTACAGTGTAAACACGTACAGAGGCTGTTTATTACATTTTATTTTTCTGGACTATTTGAGATGACAGCCTTCAATAGTAATGCATAATACAACCAGGTGTGTACCTGGATGCACACCAGGTAAATACCAGATACATATCAAGTAGGTATTTAAGTACAGATACATACCTGAGCATGTACCAAATATACACCAGGTAAGTAACAGACATGCAAAATATACTTATCAGAAAAATACCAGGTATGCATGTGGTAAATATCAGGTACAATACTTGTTGCATACCAAGTAGGTAACTGATACATTCCATATAGGAACCAAGTATTCACCAGGTAAGTATCATGTAAGTATACATCTCCTGTAAATACTAAGGATGTACCCAAGTACCCAATTAGGTACTGGGTAAATAACAATTAGGTACCTGATACATTCCAATGAGAACTTGGTATGTACCAGTATGTATCAAGTAAGTACCAGGTACATACCCAGGAAGTACTAGGGATGTACCCTGTAAGTATCCAAGTAGGTACTAGGTAAGTAATAAATAAATACCCAATGTATAACAGGTAGGTAGGTATCTGATACATTCCAAGTAGGAACCCGGTGTGTTCAAGGTAAGTACCATGTACATTAATTGAACCTTTACTTATACAGGTTAATCCCATTGAGCCTTTGAGACTCATTTACGAGACCTGAACATACATACCTATAAAGTACTGGGTATGTACCCTGTAAGAACCCAGTAAGTCTAAGCCAAATACTAGGCAAAGATCAGACAAGTACCAGGTAGGAACCTGGATCATAAGCAACTACCGGTACTAGATCCTGAAAGTTACCTGGTACATAAGTGCTCCGGACTGTATCATGTATCTTCTTAATACTGCATGAGTAAGCACATTACCCCAGCACAGTTTTCACCAAGATGTTTGTGTACACGAAAACAACGAGTTGTGTAAAAACTTGACACGACAGCACTTATTATAACCCAACTCTTGGTGGAACCACTTTGTGCTGCGTTCACAGCGTTAAAATTAAGTGTAAAATTTAATCAAGCTGCCAGGGATGTGTGTTCAAAGGCCTGTTAAATGCTCATTTTCAAACCCAACAGTCCTTGAAATCTCAAATCCAGTCAGGTTTGAGTGAATTTAGGAAAGCACAGAGTGGATAATCCACTCTCAAGTATTAATGTAGAAACTCGTGTTTGCTGCATGACTATAGAAACGAATCCAAGGCCTCAAAGCCTTCACTTGCTTTTTGGTGCCTGGCAGCCATCATCTTATCCTCACACCAGTTTCCATTATCTAACCAAGCTTTTCGTCAACAGACACACTTTTTATCACTCACTTTGTGTGCTTGTGTGTGATGAAACAAATACTTTACTGACATAGATTTATTGTTGGAGAGTTTCTGAATTAATGGGTGCAATATTAAAAGTGAAAATGTGTGCTATCATAATTTGGGCTTCTTTACTGTTTTTTTTTTTTTTACATGACTGGATTTTACGTCAGAACTTTTGTGGCTGATTTTGATACAAATTTATTTATACATTTGTTTCATAGAGGAAGAAATACAGTGGAAGAGAACTTGTTTCAACAAACTTGGCAACAACCAATTCACTAATGGTTGCATCCAAATATCCTGCAGGACAAAAGTCTAAAGTTTATTATCCGACACGTTGGAAATATTAGAAATAAGTGCAGAGGAGCAGTTTGTGTTGGAAAATAAAATAATTTTCTGTCTTTGGGTGATTTAAAAGTGTGATTGAAACTTGTAGATTTACTGTTCTTTGTTTGCTGATAGAAAACAATAACAACAAAAAAGTCATTCAGTTCTAAAACAATTTACTAAATGGATTTGAGGTCAAGGTGTCTTTGTCATTCCCATCACCATGGTGGGGCAAACTTTTGTCCACAGGGTCCCAGTTGCATCTGTAGGGATATAGCACCCTCATGTCCGTATGGGATGTGGGCCTCTCCACATCTCTCTGAAACTCTAAGTGTTACACCTTCTTGAAGCCCTCAAGGAGACGAGTGGACACTTTTATTTTTTACAATTATTATGAATTAATGGACACTAATTAATCAGATTGAACTTTCTCTTTAATGTGTGTTAATTCAGAATTGATCAACAGTATATTTTTGTCATTTAATGATGATTTTACTAAGCTGGTATATTTTAAATATGCCAAAGTTAAGAGAACATCTCAGAATGATCTTGCTCTAAACTGTCTGCTCTGTGCAGAATAACTGTCTTAAAGTTGACTGAACAATCCGTCGTATTTGTTTGAAGTGTTTTTGGAACGAAGGAAAAGTTCCAGACATAATTTGCTTTCTGTCTCCCGTCCTTTCTAAAAACAATGAATCTGTTCTCAAAACAAATTACATGGCTTGTTCACATGCACCTGCATCTGCTGACGCATGTTTCTTTGTTTATGTCTACCCTATCATCTGTCACTCAAACTCACTCACTTGCAAAGTCACACCCTCTCTAGGGGTACGACAACCAATCAGCAGGAAGTATGTGACTAAGTCACACCCCCTTCTTAAAGGAACACTTCCTATTGATTCGGAGAGTGAAAGGGAACCACAACTCAACAACAGTGAGTTCTCTGGGAGAATGAAAGATGCATAGTCGTCTTTCTCCAAGCTGTTGTACGTCCCGGCCATCAGTCAAAGGCCCACGTCTTCAGCGAGGCTTACAGCACGTCAGCTGTTAGCCATCTGAGGGTCACTGCTCCAAGCTGTGAACACTTTTCCTGGAAGTTATCTTGAAACCAAACCGGAGCTGATAACATTACTCTGGGAGGCCAAAGCGAACTTCACGAGACCGTGGCAGGATGAAAGTAGTCGCCTATAAAACGCAGCAAGGCAGGCGCGTCTGGCTTGACTAATTTACTGGAGTCGAGATAAGAAAATCTTCACAAAGGTAAAACGTCGTTTCATCACGGTACGGATGTCCAGCCGAAGCCAAACAGAGGATGAGCCACTCTGGTTTACATCTCAAGATAAGATTCAACCATTTCCTTTCTCCTTCCTCCTAAACTCCTCCTATTTCTTATTTTTCATAAGCTATTAATCTGTCAAGTAATGTGCCAACAGTTTAAGTTCATAACTGTCTGTTTGTTTTTAATTTGAATTCTTGTCAACGTAGTTATTAAATCAGAGCTAATATCGATACAAATGTTTAATGTAATTTTTGTGATAGTTTCAATAAAAGGTCTATTTTATGGTAGACCAACATAAGTTGAAGTCTCTCGTGAAATTACATTTCTGGCTAATCACATCACAGATTTATTGATTTATTCTGAAAAAGTTGAGACCCCGTGAATTGGTGGCATGTTTGTGCAGATAAAAGTCTGCTCAGACCTGCGCATCCAAACTATAGGTAAGTCAGTAAACTGACCTCGTAAGTGTTTGATTACACAAACGGCCTATAGATTTGTTACACATCCAACAAAAATACAAATTGTCAAGAAAACAGTAATAAGATCTAAGATATAAGAAATATGCTAAGCTAAGAATATAATAAGCACTATAAAACAATGCAGCAAACAGCAGCAGGAACATGAGTCTGTGTGAGCAGATGAGGATGAATGAACACAGCAGCATGAAATAAATCAGCAGCATGAGATCAGCATCATGGACAGTCAGCAGTACATCTCAACAATCAAGTGGCAATACAGTAATTTTCACTGTGATTATCCCGACTAGGGATTCATGGGTCTAACAGCTTCAGGGTAGAAGCTGTTCCTCAGCCTAGTTGTTCTGCACCTAATGCTCCCCAACCTTCTGTCTGAGGGGAGCGGAGCAAGTGTGTGTGCTGGGTGAGTGGGGTCCTTCATGATGCAAGTGGCCCTCTTCCTGGATCTGAAGGTGTAGATGTCTGTGATGGTGGGGAGGCTGACTCCAACAGACTTCTGTGCAGCCGCCATGCCACACACTGATGCTTGTGAAGTAAATAATATGTAAACACAATTCACCAACCAGTTTAGAATATATATATATTTATATATAATAACACTCTGAAGAAAATTATATGGTTCACTACCTTGTAGAGTTAAATTCAGGCCCAAAAAATCTGACCCGGTCCCAGCCTGTAGCCATCATTTTCGAACCCAACCTGACAAATTAACAGTAATTACTGGTCCGAACCCCCCCCCAAAACAACCTCAACGTTTTTACTTAAGCTTTGACTGCTTATTTTATTTTATATAATATATTAACGGACGGCAGACGTGCGCAGCTGAATAAAAGGGGGCAGAAGATCAGAGCTGAGGAGGTGTTTGTCCTTTCATGACTGTCAAAGCGCATTAAGTCCCTGTTTCTGCCTGCGTTGAACCCTGCTCTGACATGTCCATTGTTTTGGGATCTCACCTGTTTGGGTTGTCAGCCGTGCACGTCTGCTGAGCAGCGGCTGAACGTCCATTTGGGCTTGATGGATCGCTGCCTGGCTGTATAGTCCCATCTGAAGCTCAACTGAACTTTTTTTTTTTACTCTTTCAAGACCAGTCAGTGCACGGTCAAATGGCCAACTGCGGCTGGGGATTATATGGCAAACCATATTGCCATATATAAAAAAAGCTAAGTCTGGTACTCTGGACATTCAAAAAACAAAACAAAACAAAGCAAAAAAATAATTAAAAAAAACTGTTGAAACGTTTTGTCTTTCATCCGAAAGACTTCCTCAGTCGTCCAGAGGACCAGACTTAGCTTAGCAAAGAAAAAAAAAGCAAGATGGCGCCAGTGTTTGAGGCTGTCCGTCTGTCGCTCTGGGTTTGGATTGTTTTATTTCTATGTTTTGTGCTCAGCACTAAGTCTGTGCTTGTGTACAATTGCCAATTCCTCCTGGATTTTCAAAATGTTGTTGGCAACCTCAGTGCCTTTGATTATGGTGGACAGAAAACTTTACCCCCGCTCCTGTCAGGAGTCCCAGCTCATCTCCTCCGGGCACCTGCGCTGCCCCACCGGCGGAAACGCTGTCGTTACCGCGGTAAACGTGGAGGACAGCTGGTGAAACTAAAGATCTGCCTGGCCCGTTCTACATCCATTTCTCAATCAAGAAATGGAGTATTTCCGTCTTTCTCTGTGCCTTGGCGTTTCCTGGATCCTGTTGACAGCTGCCTGCTACCTGTCACCGGCCTGGGCGCGGGCGTTCGCCCCCACCGCTCCTGCTTCTCTCGTCTCCACCGGCGCGGAGTGAACCTGCAGAGCCTGAAGACGCTGCCCCGGCTGAAGACGCTGCCCCGGGTCCTAGCGCCCGTCAGTTTACAGGCTGCAGTTACTGCCAGGATTGGCCTGGTGAACGCCAGGTCTGTAACAAACAAAACCTTCATCCTACGGGAATTTTTCACTTCCCATCATTTGGATCTGCATCACAGAGACCTGGGTCGAGGCTGATGACTCCAGTGTTTTTGTTGAACTTTCACCAGACGGCTGCTCTTATCTGAGCTCCCCTCGGATGTCAGGCCGTGGAGGAGGAACAGCAGTGGTTTATAAAAACAGTTTTAAATGCAAGCAGTGCACTGCACCACCTTCTTTCTCCAGCTTTGAGGTGACTTTATTTGAGGTGGGTCGCTCACACCCCGTGCTGTGCGCTGTCATCTACAGAGCCCCCAAATATAATAAGGATTTTTTGAATGACTTTTCTGATTTCCTGACTGGAATAATGATAAACCACGATGCAGTCCTTATTGTTGGGGATTTTAACATACATGTATGCTGTCCAGAGAAACCACTGGTGAAGGACTTTCTGAGCCTCACTGACTCTTTTAACCTGGTTCAGTGGGTGGCTGGTCCCACGCATGAACATGGACACACGTTGGACCTGGTTCTCTCTCACGGCTTGTCTGTGACCGACCTGGAACTTTATGATAATGTTATTTCTGACCATAGGCCTGTTTTATTTGATGTTGGTTTGTCCTGTGCTCCAGTTAAAAACTACGTTCCTGCCCAGCGACGTAGAGTTTTTAAACCTTCCACCGCTGGTCAGTTCTCTGCTGCCTTTGAACAACTTTGTGCTCCCTCTGACTCTGCTGCTGACACCGAACAGCTGAGCTCCTGGTTTGACTCCTCCTGTCAAACCATTCTGGACTCTGTGGCACCATTTAAACTGGTGTGACCTAAAGCCAGATCTGAACCCTGGTTCAATGAAAAAACTCTTGCAGCCAGACAGGAGTGCCGCAGAGCTGAACATAGATGGAAAAAGGATAAACTGGAGGTTTCACTGCACTAAAACCATAGATATACGGAAGGATCTGTGTTCGGATATTCCCGGAAATGGCCCGCAATGATCCTTAAAAAATCCCAAAATCTGGATACTTATCTTCGGCAGATCCAAAATAAATGTGGCTGTTATTCGTCAAGGGTCTGCCAAAGATAAGTATCCGGATTTTGGGATTTTGGGATCTTTTAAGGATCATTGCGGGCCATTTCCAGGAATATCCGGAAATATAAGTATAAGTATATGTGAAGGATACGGAGATATACAACATCAGATCCTTCCTTATATCTATGGTTTTAGTGCAGTGTTTCATTCCACATTTTAAAGGACTGTCAACGTCAGTACCAGAACATTGTTAAAGAGGCCAAAAAACAATACTTGTCAGACATTATCGCATCCAATCACAACAACCTGCGTGTCCTTTTTGAAACTATTGACTCTGTCCTGAAGGTCCCACAACCTGTCTACCATGAAGCCTCAACTGAACTCTGTAATGACTTCCTGCAGTTTTTTATAAATAAGGTTGTTACCACAAGGGCCCTTATTTCAGCCCCTGCTTTTGACCCCTCCTGCTTGGTCCCCTGCCTGGCTGTGTTCGATAGATTTGAACCAGTGACTCTGACCCTTTTAGAGGATGTGGTTGGCCATATTAAGCCATCAGGTTCCCCTCGTGACCTTGTCCCCCCTCGTCTGTTAAAAGAGGTTTTTTCCAGCATCAGGCAGGTGATCCTTGCTGTTATCAATAGCAGTCTGTCCTCAGGTGTTGTGCCAATAAGTTTTAAACATGCGGTGGTGCAGCCCCTGCTTAAAAAGCCCAGCCTAGACCAATCTGTCTTGGCTAATTTTAGGCCCATCTCCAAGCTGCCTTTTATTTCAAAAATTTTAGAAAAAATTGTGTATTCACAGGTGAAATGTTTTCTGGACGAGCACAACATAATGGAGGTTTTTCAGTCTGGCTTCAAAACTCGCCACAGCACAGAATCAGCTCTAGTCAGAGTTTTTAATGACATTCTTATGGCCAATGATTCTGGTGAACATGTGGTTCTTGTCCTGCTCGACCTAACCGCTGCCTTTGATACTGTGGACCATAACGTTTTAATATCACGTTTACAGCACCAAGTGGGTATCTGTGGTACTGCACTGAGCTGGTTTAGGTCCTATCTGGCAGACAGAACCATGTCTGTGAACATAGCTGGTTCTGAATCCTCCACTGCTCCTCTGTGTTTTGGGGTTCCACAGGGCTCCATTTTAGGTCCCCTGCTTTTCTCCCTTTACCTACTTCCATTGGGATCAATCCTCAGAAAGCATGGGATCTTTTTTCATTGTTACGCCGATGATAGTCAGATCTATATGCCACTAATGGTACATCCAGACCGAACGCGATTTCAACTGCAAAAAAGCTCAACACGCACGCAAGTGGACGCACTTTGTGTCCAGACCAAAAAGCCAGAAGCGAAACTACCCAGAAAACTGCTGCGCAGGGTTGCCAGATAAAAATTAATTAATCATCTAGTACTGTTGCTTATTTTTTTTTTTTTTACCCAAACTGTCATATTTGCTGCGTGAGGGTCTGATAAGATTAATAATGTGTTGAGTTTAGTGAACATTTGCACTGAAAAGGGGTAAAAATAAAAAAATAAAAAAATAAAATTCATGTTTATCTGGCAACCCTGCTGCTGCGGGGGTGTGGGGGAGGAGCTTACCGGTGTACCGAGTCGTCACTGCACTCCGCGTGGTGAGGAGCTCTTTAAGGGCGAGATACACTCGCGCGTCCTCACGATACGCCAATACGCAGCGTACGTATGCCCCGTACGCAGCGTAGCCCCGCGTAGCCCCTCAGGGCAAGTACGCGCAAAGGTATTTTTTTACTACGCATACGCGATCCGCGTGCGCGATACGCGGTGTCTGACCATAAACTTCCCGGCGCCGGACTGTTTTGTATGTTACACAAATGAAATAAATTCCCCTTCTTTATCGCTGATCGGGCCTTTTCTTTTGTTTTTTTGCCTAAAGTCAAGTAACCGCTTCTTCCTCCGTTCACTCGATGATTGAAATGAATGAATTCAGGTCCTACCTTGGTGCGCGATGTTTTAATATCCCCTGGTGGGCTGTGTGCTGCAGGAAAAGCGCTCCCTGTTATTATTTTTATTTCTGAGAGAACTTTTTATAACATATATAGTAGAAACAGCGCATCAGAACACCGCAGAAGTCTGAGCGAGCTGCTCATGTTAAAGGTTTCACTTTCAACTAGGTTTCACATTCAGCTGACTGAGCGCTGTCAATCAATTCAGTAGGCGTGTCAGCAAGTGACCAATCAGCGTGCTCAGTTGTCCCCTTCGTGTGCAGCAGCTCATATTACAACAAGGAGAACGTCTGAGCTGAAGTCAGCTGAAGTGAAGCAGCCGCTCCGTATACGCGCGTATACGTCCGTATACGCGCGTATACGGAGTCTGCTTCACTGTATCTCGGCCTTTATTTCTGTCTCTGTGGAGCAGACTTGACTGGTTGTGAAGGAATTGTCGCGAACACACAGCTACAATGAGTTTCTCTTCCATATTCCATGACTCCGCGGGTTTTTTCTGTGTTCCACAAACAATACGTCACATGCGCAATGGTTTCCGCGTCACTGGTTTCCGCGTCACATAGGGACTCTCCCCCTGACCCCCTCTCTTCTCCCCCGACTCTCCCTGATTGGTTGACACACCAACCAATCGGGTAGAGTTTGAGCGGCGTTTGAAAGTTGAACGGCGAAATCTTCAGCATGTTGGAGGCGTGCTTTGGAGGTGGACGCGGGTTCACGTGCACGGAAATCGCTCTCTAGCACGCTCAACACGCACGCGACGTGACGCAAGACGCCAGGAGGCTGCTGGAGGTGCGTCCACCATAGACTTTGCATGTAAACTGGACGTTCCTGCAGTTGAAAACGCATTCGGTCTGGATTCACCATCAAAAGAAGGTTGCCTCCTCAATCAGGCCACTTCTGTTGTGTCTTGAAGACATCAAAGCTTGGATGTCTTTAAACTTTTTAAATTTTAATGAAAAGAAAACAGAAGTGATGGTGTTTGGTCCTAGTGGCTCTTGTGAACCTTGCCCTGTTGATCTGGGCCCTCTGGCACCACATGTAAAGAAAACAGTTTCTAACTTGGGTTTTAAAATGGACAGTGATTTTAAATTAGATTCCCAGATTGGAGCGGTGGTCAAGACCAGTTTTTATCACCTCAGACAGCTGGCTAAGGTAAAGTCCATCCTTACACAGCAGCAGCTGGAAACAGTAATCCATGCCTTCATCACCTCTCGGCTGGATTACTGTAACGCTCTTTACCTTGGAGTCAGCCAGTCCTCCCTCAGACGTCTCCAGTTGGTCCAGAACGCTGCTGCTCGCCTTCTAACTGGAGTTCATAAGAGGGAGCACATCACCCCCACTCTGGCTTCACTCCACTGGCTGCCTGTTCATTTTAGAGTTCATTTTAAGATTCTTTTATTTGTTTTTAAAAGTTTAAATGGTCTTGCTCCATCCTACCTCTCTGAGCTGCTTCACCCATACTCTCCTGCTCGGTGCCTCAGATCAGCTGATCAGCTGCTTCTGGAGGTGCCGAGGTCCAAACGGAGGCTCAGAGGAGACAGAGCTTTTTCTGTTGCTGCTCCAAAACTGTGGAACGATCTCCCTCTTCCCGTCAGACAAGCTCCTTCACTGTCCAGTTTTAAAACTCTTCTAAAAACACATTTTTACTCACTGGCTTTTAGCACAGACTGAATTTGTTCTGCACTGTTTTTATTGATCTTAATGTTTTAACAACTGTTTTATTTTTATGTGTTTAAATGTTCTTGATTTTATGTACAGCACTTTGTTGCAGCTGTGGTTGTTTTAAAGGGCTCTATAAATAAAGTATTATTATTATTATTTTTTAGATTTTTCTACCTGGATTATTGAGCATGCATCAGCATATTGCCATGTACAGGTACTCCCCAACTTACGAGCACATCGACTTACGACGTTCCGGACTTACGAGCTGACTAACAAACAGTAAAGTTGTACAGAACATACAGAAAATACAGCACTTTATGTGTTTTTAGATGAAAGTATGTTAGCTAACCGTTTGTAAACAAAGTTCTGAGCATGTTCATAAACTAGTATGTACGTTTGTGTAAAAACGGGTGTTCGTAGTAGCGCTAGCATACATTTTCCGACTTACGACTGAAAATCCGGACTTACGAGCGACACGTGTTTCGGGTTCCGACATACGAGATTTCGTCTTACGAGATAGTTGTAGTAACGGAACTCGCTCGTAAGTCGGGGATCACCTGTATTTGGATTGTCAGCTGTGCACATCCACTGATCATATCTGTCAAGTCTCCCGTTTTGGCCGGGAAACTACCGTATTTTACCCCTCTTTCCCGTCGTGATCCCGAATTATTATTTTCCCGGAAATCTCCCGTATTACAATATTATTTAAAAAAAAAAAAAAACATTCCAGTGCCTCTGTCACTAGCCTCGCGAGAACTGCCACCTGCAGTAGCCTCGGTGGCAGTTCTCGCGATGTTGGGGCTGGCGCGGTCGAGAACAAACCCGGAAAAACACAGAGATGGATGTAACGAGAGAGGACGCGTCCCTGCCAAAAAAGTTAAGACTTCGTGTAAATATGTTGAAAAATGGGACAGCGAATTTACTTTCCTAAAGTTTATTACGCGTTTTTTAAGATTTGTAACCGCGACTTTAGTGTCTCTCTCTCATGGGGGAAGGAACGATGTCCGTCAGCATGAAAAATCCGTCAAGCACAAAGGTAAGCCTGTCAGATTGTGATCACATAACTGGTTTGAAAGAGGCTGATAGGTAGTTATTTTAGATTTCTTGTAAACCTGTCTTAAAATGTAAGGGGTTCTGGACTTTGGTTGGGCTAGTGCAGGGGTCTGCAACCTGCGGCTCTGGAGCCACATGCGGCTCTTTGGTCCCTCAGCAGTGGCTCTTCCAAGCTTTGATCAAAACTAACTTTAAACTGAATTTTATTTGTTCTTATAACAACAAAAAGGGCTAGTTTTAGCAGTTTTTCCTGTCATTTCCTTTGCAAATGTGTGAATACTAGAACTAATAGAAGGAGTAAAACATAAGTTAACTTTATTTATTCGAAGTAGGATATTTAATTTTTCCACAATTAAAATAATTTACCTAGACCTGCATAGTTCATTATTTTATTTTTTAATTGGGAAAGATCACATTATTTTTCCTTCTTTATGATAATCTGGTCTTTTTTAGTCTAAAATATAAAAATATCAACAAATCATTAGATATTTTCAGCTTTACAATGGCCAGAAAACTACAGGTCAGAAAATTGTCCTTTAACAAACTTAAAGTGGTCTGTGGGCCACCAGTTGAGAATCCCAGTTGTAGCAGGTGTTGTGGCTCCGGAAACGTTTAATTTAGTGAACAAAGGGGCAGAAATGGCTCTTTTGATCATAAAGGTTGCAGATCCCTGGGCTAGTGGGATGGCTCGGCGTACCCGGCAGAAAATTTCCCTTATTTTTAAATCCAAAACTTGACAGGTATGCCACTGATGCCAAGGCAAGTGCCCAACACTGGCCTGGCCCGCCCATCCAGCACATTATTATGGCCCGGATTAGAAATGACGGCTCTACTACCTTGCATGGCTATGTTTGTTTAAACATCAACAAGATCTTGCATTATCTTTTAGTACTCAGAGTATGTGTTGGAAACACTTTGACCTCACCACGTTTTGACTCTGTCTTTAAAGGTGACTAAGAAATTACTTCTGAAGACGTCAGAGAGTTTGATTAAAATATTTTCACAGGTTCACAAGGTGTTTTGCTTTGAAATAAACTCACAGGTATGCCTGTCCACATTTCAGGCTGATAAGCAATGTGAGGGAGGTCAAACTGACATCTCCACTTCCTGTTCTGTTTTTACCTGCAGAGTTCTTGATTCTGAGATGACTTGAAGCGGAGAGGAGCTTCCAGTCCGAGGTAGACCTACGTAGTGAATGATGGTTGAGGGTAAGCTCAAATTATTACTATTTTTTATTTATTTATTTTTACAACACTCTAAGCTGTAATATACGTCTTTACACTCCTCAACAAGTCAGAGGAGATGACAGATGAAGGCTGTTCTACTGAAGTTTGAAGCTTCAATACTTCTTGATAATGTTTGAGTTTATTTATAGTAATAAACATATAACCAGTGTTACATGCCCTGGGCGTGTTATTTTTATTCAGGTCAGAGGGATGAGATGTTTAAAGGTTTTTGAGAGGCTGATTGACTTCAGCTGTTGATTAATTAAAGCACGCTGTAGGTGGGGTGATTCGTCCGTCTATAATAGGTCCAAGCCGCAGAAGCAGAGAGAGATCCGAAACAGTAGCAGCAGAGAGCCGTAGCCGAAGAAGCCGAAGTAAAAAACCAAAGGAAATAGCCGAAGAAGAAGCCGAAGGAAGAAGCCGTGAGAAGCCGAAGGAAATAGCTGAAGAAGAAGCCGAAGGAAGAAGCTGTGAGAAGCCGAAGGAAGCAGCCGAAGAAGAAGCCGTGAGAAGCCGAAGGAATCAGCCAAAGAAGAAGCTGTGAGAACTGAAGAAGCTGTGAGAGCCGAAGAGGAAGAGCAGGGAAGACCTGTTGTTGTTGCTGTACGCGGGGCGCACTCGACCTGGGTCCAGAGAAGACAGAGCCGTGAGCAACCCGCTGGACTGGGAATTTTGTTTTTTTTATTTCTGAAGCTGGATTTGACCTGGTGAGACCGATTGCTTTGTTTTCGCCTTTTTGTTTACATTAGGTGGGGGCTTTTGAACTTAGTACGGTACTTTCAGTAGCTTCGACAGCTCTGTATGGAGTTGGCCCACTGAGGTACCTTTATGTTTATTTGAATTGGCTCATCAGGTCCAACTTTTCTTTTATTACTTTTGTATCCTGTGGACACGAGGACGCTGAGGGGCTTGGGCTCCTTGTTTTTCTCTCCACAGAGCAGCTGCGGCGCACCCAGAGACTGCTGGAGAGCCTAAAATAAAAACTTTTTTTTAAACCCTCATTCTTTGTCTCGTGTCCCTAATATGCTACGCGCCTTCGGGTTGTAACACCAGCCCTTTTAAATTAGAGCCAAACAGCCCACCCCCAGTGATTTAAACAGTACAGATGCTAAATGGGGTCATTGTTATGCTTTTATCACCAATTAAATGTAAATAAGACTCGAGCATCACTGCCTCTGTGGTTGTTGAATTATCTGCTGCTGATCATCAGCAGGTCTTCTGCTTTTTCTCAGGACTCATTTGACGCGCTCCATTAGAAAGCTCTGGTCATTTCTGAAATTATCTTGCAATGTTTAATGTCCATAAATTAATGCAACTTTTATCTTCTGCTTAACTGGTTGTTAATATGAGCTTGCCTAAAGTCGTGCTAATGAGCCCGAGTTTCCAAAGTATAACTTTGTTTCTGATGGAAATGTTTGAACTCAATTTTAACTGTGCAATTCTAGAATTTTGTTTCCAAAAGAAGCGATCTGACGGGAAAATGGTCTGGTCTAATATAAGTGATTTTTTTTTATACACATTTAGTACGGTACTAAGTTTCTACCCTAATATTTTCACTGCAGCGTATAGTAATTTTAAAATGTCATCAAATACTAAATGTTTAGTTTTATTGGGACTGTTGCAGCTGATCAAATGACGTCACATTAGCAGGTGAAGCCCGTGAAACCTGTCTGTAAAAAAGGAACTTGTTGGTTCAAGCTCTGCAGAAACACAAAGCTGTTGAAATGGAGCTGAAAACCAAAAGACTGAAAATTCACTTTGCAGCAAGAATGTGGGATGAGGACATTTCTCATTGCTGTCCTTAATGACGTGATTTAAGGTGAATATTTAGGTATTTAAGGTGAAATCAAAAAAGGCGTTCAATACAAGATCAACTGGACTTTATTTGTTACAGAAGACGTTTCGCTTCTCATCCGAGGAGCTTTATCAATTCAATGAAACAGACTGTGTGCGCGTGGAGTAATAACAGTGAGTCACGCACCAACATACCGGGTATGTAAATATCAGTTTGAAATATTTCATTTCATTACAATTATTCATTTGTATAGCACTTTACACAACCACGGTGATGGTGACCAAAGTGCTTAACAAAAAACAGTGCAGTACTTAAAAAGACAACAGATTAAAAATCAAGAAAAACACAACATAATAGCAAAAATAAAACCAGAAATGTCACCACATATTTAATTACTAAAAGCCAGTTGGAATAAAAAAGTCTTAAGCTTTGATTTAAAAGGGCCAAGGTCAGTTCTCAGACGTAGCTCAAGCGGGAGCGTATTCCAGAGTCGAGGTGCGGCCGCAGAAAAGGCACGGTCACCCCAACGTTTATATTTTGTCCGTGGAACAGAGAGCAGGAGCTGTCTGACCTCAGAGACCTGGAGCGGGCGGGGAAACTTAACAACTCTGTTATATAAGGAGGAGCAAGGCCATTCAGAGCTTTAAAAACAAATAATAAAACTTTTAAATCTATTCTAAAACGGACAGGAAGCCAGTGTAGTGAGAATAAAACAGGTGTGATGTGGTCCCATCTAGGAGTGTTGGTTAAAAGGCGAGCTGCTGCATTCTGAACAAGCTGGAGGCGGCTCAGTGTTGACTGAGGCACACCAACATACAGAGCGTTACAATAATCGAGCCTAGAACTGATAAAAGCATGAACAGCTTTCTCCAAGTCGCAAGAGTTTAAAAATGGTTTGACCTTTTTTAAAAGACGTAAATAAAAAAATCCAGACCGGACAACAGAGGCGATGTGTTTGTCAAAATGTAAAGCCTTATCAAAGGTCATTCCGAGGTTCTTCACATTGTCACTGAAATTAATATTCAAATTTCCCAAGCCAGTTGCATCTTTGTTACCAAATAAAATCCCTTCTGTTTTATTGTCATTTAAAAACAGAAAGTTCTTGTTTAGCCAATGTTTGATTTCAGAGATGCAGTCAAAGAGAGAACACATTGGGTTACTGGATCCAGGCCTTAATGGTAAATAGATTTGCAAATCATCTGCATAAAAATGAAAGTTGACATTGTGTTGTCTTATAATAGATCCAAGTGGCAACAGGTACAAGGAAAAGAGCAGAGGGCCCAAAATGGAACCCTGGGGCACCCCACACAGAAGAGGGGCTGTAGAGGAAGAGTAGCCATTGAGCAAGATAGAGAAAGTCCTATCAGATAAATAGGACGTGAACCACTTCAGGGCCGTGCCACGAATCCCAACAAAATCATGGAGACGAGACAGAAGGACAGAGTGGTCCACAGTGTCAAAGGTCGCTGTAAGGTCGAGAAGCACCAGAGCTACTGGGTACCCAGAGTCAACTGACTGAGCTTTGTCGTTATGAACTCTCAGTAATGCAGATTCTGTGCTATGCCGGGATCTAAAACCAGATTGAAATTTATCAAGGAGTGTGCTTTTTTCCCCAAAAAGGTTGAAGTTGCATAAGAATGATTTTTTTTCTAAAACTTTGGAGAGGAAGGGTAAATTAGTATGTGTATTTAATATTTTCTTCTATATATTTTTTTTTTTACAAATGGTTCAATTCTTTATTTGTGCTTAAACTTGTTTTTTCCTCTTTTTCTTTTCTTTTTTATTATTTTAATAATGCCACGATGATCAAAATAATTATTCAATCTGAGCTTAGATTAAATCTTATTTTGAGCTTGTTTTTAATCCTTCAGTATCTAAATCTCTCTGACTTCTCAAATCTTGTCCTCCATTCTATACGAGCAAGCTCTTTTAGATCATTTAACACAATCCGGTTTTGTTCTTGTTAACAAAATGTCAAGTTATACTATAAATTTAAACTTAAACTGTAAAGAAAAGGAAAAATTTAGACGTGACTTAAAATATCTAAATCCTCACAAAGTTCCTCACCTTCCCTCGTGCAGAGTGACATTCAGAGATGATCTTATAGAAGGTTTATCATACCGGCTGCATGACGGCCGCCTCGAAGCAGCGCAGAACCCTTCTTCTCTTTCCTCTTCTTCACTGGTTGAGCTCAGTGTGTGTGTGTGTGCGTGTGTGTGTGTGTGTGTGTGTCATGTCTCCAGAGGGGTGACATTCTAAAACACTCAGAGGCACGTCTGGCCATGCAACGCTAAGCTAACGCCCCAACATCGACCTGACATTTCTCTCTGGTGGCTCCTACTTGTCCGCCTGTTTGGCCTGCATGTGCATGTGTGTGTGTGTGCGTTTGTGTACGTGTGTGTGTGTTCTCCAGATTCAGAGAACTGTACTAAGCAGTACGCTAACAGCTTTAACTCAAGGAAGCAAGTGCATAAATCATGCATCACTCTGGACAGCCTGATCTTCAGTTCCATCCATGAACAACCTTCTGTCAATCCAAAGGTTTTATTTTTAAATCAATTCAGCCACATTGAAACGGCATTTTTCCCCTCTCAAGATTTTTTTCTGTTTAGAACAGGTTCCATGGTGAGAAGGGAAACAAACACACACACACACAAAATCAGCCGATACATAAACTTTTGAAATCTAGTAGGCTCTAGCTGGACCAGGGCTGTTCAACTGGCGGCCCACGGGCGACTTCAGTCCGGACCACCAATGAGTTCATTAAAAATAATAATAATTGAGGGCAGGGGGGTGGGAGTCTGGGTTTGGGTTCTGATTATTGCATTTATGATTCAATGCAATGAAACAAACACATTTAAAAAGTAACAGATCGTTGTAAAACTTGATTTATTCACATAATGACTTTAAGGAAGGCATGTAAAACTATAACAAAGCCTGTTTTTACTTTACAGAAAAGAGCTGTGAGAATTATTTTAGGAAAACCTTATTGTTATCCATCAAATATATTATCAACTTAAGTTATTGAAGTTTTGTGATTTGGTGGATTATAATAGTTCATTAGTCATGCACAGTATAAAGCTCAAAACAACTTACTGCCTCCAAACGTTCAAATGTTTTTTGTTAAGAGAAGGTCTTGTTATAGTCTTAAGTCTTAAGGGAACTGAGATTTTTGCAAAACCTCAGTATAGTATAGAACTAGTTTAAAGGGTTGGACTGTTTCGATACAGGGAATTGATTTATGGAACAATTTGGAAAACGATGTTAAATATGCTAAATCTATGCTCGTGTTTAAAAAAAATGATCAAATCTAAGCTGTTAACAAAATACTAAAATCTTTAGTTAAATCCATTGTATTAGTAATTTATTTTCTAGTTAACTAATGAAGTTGTTTTTGTTTGGATTGAGTTTGCTTTTGTTTTTTGCAAAAAAAAAGGGGGGCAGATAACATAAGATTTTTTCTTCTTCTGCCACCTTTCATTTTATGTCTTTTTTATTTTACACTGCATGTGTAAACGTTGTTTTTTATATTGATGTAAAATGAATAAATTTAATTTAAAAAAAAATTAAATAAAAAAAACCTGCTGGATGTCCGGCCCCTGAGCTGCTGGCTGTCAGTAACTGTGGCCCCTGAGCAGTTTAGTTAAACAGCCCTGTTCTAGACTCAAATCTTAGACCTCCATTCTCACCTACAACCGAAACATGACCAACAAAACAACAATATTTGGTTGAACAGACTGAATAATGAACTCCAAGACAGAATGGAAAGTTCGGTGAGTTGAATTAGTGAGGATTAACGACGCAGGTAATGTCAGGAACCCTGAGGAGCAAGGAGAAGGGTCAGATGTTAAATACTTCAGGGATGGATGAAGCAGATTGTCTCTTCTTGCAGGTTCTTGAGGAGGACTGGTTCAAACAAGCTTGTGCAAGCAGGAAGTCGTCCAGAGTGCATGGTAGTCTCTGGTGGGCTAAAAAAACAAACATTTCTATTGTTGGCTTGAGACTGTCTCAAGAAAAGTGATGTAAATATGTTACCTGGTCTGCTAAATTAAAATAGGCGTAAGTGGTAACCTACTTGCATTAAAGGGTTTAGAGATTCATCATTAAGCAAGTGATAGCCACGTGAAACTTGTGGTTTTGTTAAATGCATGCAACACATTTCAAGTCAAAGTCAAAGTCAACTTTATTGTCAGATCTGCAATATGTACTGTACAGGACATACACAGGACCGAAATTGCGTTTCTCTCAGTCCCTCGGTGCAACAGTAAACATCTAAACATTGAAACACTGAAACATATAATAATAGACCCTGATGCATGCTCAATAATCCAGGTAGAAAAATCTAAAAAAGCTAAGTCTGGTCCTCTGGACATTCAAAAAATAAAACAAAACAAAGCAAAAAAAAAAATGTAGAAACGTTTCGTCTTTCGTCCGAAAGACTTCCTCAGTCTGAGGTGCTGGGTTCAGCCCTGTTCTAGACTCAAATCTTAGACCTCCATTCTCACCTACAACCGAAACATGACCAACAAAACAACAATATTTGGTTGAACAGACTGAATAATGAACTCCAAGACAGAATGGAAAGTTGTTTTGTTTTATTTTTTGAATGTCCAGAGGACCAGACTTAGCTTTTTTAGATATAATAATAGACATAAGCATAAAATAGTAAAACTAACACTGTCCTGAGTTTTTGCATAGTGGTATAAGAGTATGAAAATTTACACCAACTCTAAAACTAAAACTAAAACATTAAACATTTAATGAACATAATACTGTCCTGAGTTTTTGCATACTAGTATAAAAAAAGAGTATAAAAAGTATAACTAAAATAAACTAAAGGTTTCTAGCATTGACATTTGCAAAGTGGCAAAGCAGCGTATGAGTTAATGTACACAGTATATGTATGAGGTAGTAGTTGATGTTGTTATAGAGGCAAAAAGTGGCATATGCAGTAAGGCACATTGGGCATCCCTAAATAAGACCGTTCAGAGCACACTGTATATGTATCAGCAGTGGTGTAGATATTAGAGTAGTGTAAATGTAAACAGTAGTAATTAAATGTAAGCAGTAGTAATAAAAGTAAACAGTATTAATAAATGTAAACAGAGAATGTAAACAGTATTATGACTATAGGCAGTGATGTAATACAAACATTAGTGCAAGTATGAGAAGTAGTGCAAACTGTATGAGCACATGACCGAGAGTTTAGTGAATAACCCGTTTGATGACACAGAGTCCAGTGTTAAAATCTTTGTGTTGTGTGGTAATGTGTGAGAAAGTTTTAGTGTTAAGGCAGTTCAAATGGGAGGGGGGGCAGAGCAGGCAGAGTGTTTAGCATCCTGACTGCCTGATGAACAGAGCTGTCTCTCAGTCTGCTGGTTCGAGCCTGGAGACTCCTCAGTCTCCTCCCTGATGGCAGCAGTCTGAAGCAGCTGTGTAGTGGGTGTGTGGGATCACCTGCCATGCAGAGGGCTTTCCGAGTGAGGCGTTTGCTGTGTAAGTCCTGCAGTGAGGGAAAGGAGGTGCCCACGATCTTCTCAGCTGCTCTCACAATGCGCTGGAGGCTCTTGCGGCAGGATGCAGTACATGCACCAAACCACACAGTGATGCAGCTGGTCAGGACACTTTCTATGGCACCTCTGTAGAAGGTGCACATGATGGGGGTTGAAGCTCCAGCCCTTTTCAGCTTGCGGAGAAAGTAGAGACGCTGGTGAGCCTTCTTGGCCAGTGCTGCAGTGTTCCTGCTCCAGGACAGGTCCTTCGAGACGTGCACTCCCAGGAACTTGGTGCTGTCCACTCTCTCCACTGCGGTGCTGTTGATGGTCAGAGGGGCATGTTGGGCATCCCTCTTCCTGAAGTCCACAACAATCTCCTTTGTCTTCTCCACGTTGAGAGTGAGATTGTTGTGTCCGCACCACAAGGCCAGGCGGCTCACCTCGTTCCTGTAGTCCGTCTCATCGTTGTTGCTGATGAGACCCACCACTGTTGTGTCGTCCGCAAACTTGATGAAGTGGTTGGAGCTGTGATGGCATCAACAAATGAAGATTTAAAAATACTATTTTATGGTAACATTTTTTGGAAAATAGGAAAAAAACTAAATTGCAGTATTTTCTGGACTATAGGTCGCACCTTTATATAAGTCGCTTTGTCCAATTATGTCAATAAATTGGAAAAATCCATAAACAGGTTGCACCTTTATATAAGTCGCATCTATTATGCGTCACCGCTACGCGACGCGTCAGCGCGTCATTTGCCCTGCTGAAAATGACGACCACAGAAGCATGCACGGAAGGACTTTTCACAAGATTAACATGGTAAAAACAATTATTTGTCTGCTGAAAATTATAGCAAACATGTGTCTTAGCTTAACCGTTCCTTAATAAATTCACGTAATTGTCAAATCTGCTGGATTTAAATTTTTCGCTTTGAAAAAGTACAAGGAAAAACCACGAAGCTAACCGTGACACGGTTACCGTATTTTCCGGTGTATAGGTCGCACCTTTTTATGTTTTTTTTTTCAAGGCCTGCGACCTATACACTAGTGCAGTGGTTCCCAAAGTGGGGTACTCGTACCCCTGGGGGTACGCAGGAGGGACTTAGGGGGTACGCGAGAAATTTTGAAAAAAAAAAAAAAAGATTCAGGGAAGTACCAGCGTAACATAAAGTGAAAAAAGACTGAAGTGCCTTCAAATAATACACATGTATATGCTGCCATCTAGTGTTCAGCAAAATCATTGCACTGACAACGTGGAAGGGTGTGAAAATAGGCGTGACTCGCTGATGGGACACCTGTAAAGACTTTGATGCCCTTTGCTACAACATACTTGTGTGAAAGTGGATTCTCAGCTCTGACAAATATGAAAACAAAATACAGAGCAAGACTTTGTGTTGAAAACGATTTAAGACTCAGACTGTCTCAAATTAAACCAAACATTGCAGAGTTGTGCGCATCTTTCCAAGCACATCCTTCTCATTAAAGCTGTGGTGAGTTTAACTAAATACACTGTTGAATAACTTCGTTATCCCACCATAAAAATATTTAGCAAATTATACATTCTACACAGGCTAAATTTTTGGATAATTCATAGACTATAAAATAAATGTGTTGCTTATTAATACTAACATTTACTAATAATAAACAGCATTTGGTGGTAAATAACAGTTGCATATTATTTTTATTTTATGGGTGCAGTGTTTACAAACACATTTTAAAGGCCGTGTACCGTATTCGTCGGCGTATAAGTCGCACCGGAGTATAAGTCGCACCAACCTAATTATGCCCAATTAAATGGAAAAATCAACGTATAAGTCGCATCGGCCTATAAGTCGCACCGGCCTATAGGTCGCACCTCACGTGAACTGGTGTTTTGCCCAAAATGGACTGGCTGCCAAATTGTTTGGAAGGACTTTTGACAAGATTATCACATAAAAACTACAGTATTTTGTTTGATGTGTCTTAGTTGAACTTTTCATTAATAAATGAACATAATTTTTGTATATTTTGTGTCTTTCATCATTTATCTTTAAAGATAAACACATAAAAATATATTTTTATTAGCTGACATTACAGTAAAAAACGTGTCTCAGTTTAAAATGATGACAGAAACAGATACTGTATTTATTTTATGGTTTTTATTTATTTATTCAAAACCATTGAAGTCTTCATCTTCTGTGTCACTGCACCATTTTTGGACCAGGCAGATGTCAACAGTGTAGGTACTGTAAAGGGTTTCTTAGCGCCCATAGCGGCCGAAACTGGTACTGCACCATTTTTGGAGTTTTTGACCAAAGTCAAATTATGACCAAAATATTGGAAAAATCGACGTATAAGTCGCACCGGCCTATAAGTCGCAGGGCTTAGAAATGTAGGCAAAAAGGTGCGACTTATACGCCGGAGAATACGGTAATTAGGGGGTACTTGGCTTGAGGTCAGATGTCTGAAGGGGTACAGAACTGAAAAAAGTTTGGGAACCACTGCACTAGTGCAACCTATTTATGGAATTTTTTTCCATATTTTTAGACCAATTTTTGCCTCCGTTATGACCGTTTTTCACTTTGGCAGAAAATGGTGCAGTACCACTTTTGGCCGCTAGGGGCGCATTGCAGTACCAGTTTTGACCGCTAGGGGACAATTCCAGAGGAGTACACCAACTGTTTCCAGCTCATGTGTCCGAAAAAAAGCTCCTCTGCTCGGACTGACTTTGTCGGCCTCCTGGACTGGAGGTAACTTATTTTTAGCTCTGTGTTTCTTAGCTGTTTGTTTGCAAGATAAGTCAAGAACCACTCAGCGGATTTTTCTGAAACTTACAGAATGTAATCACAGTGTGGACGTTTACAAGTGAGTAGCTTTATTAGATGTTTGAGATAAAAATAAAAATAAACAATCTTTCATTAGCATTAGCTTCAGTTAGCTTATGTTTATAACGTTATAAATAGCTCAGAAACCGCTCTGTGGATATTTCTGAAACTTACAGAATGTAATCACAGTATGGACATTTACAAGTGAGTAGCTTTATTAGATGTTTGAGATAAATAAATAAAAAACGATATTTTATTAGCATTAGCTTCAGTTCGCTTCTGGTTTTATTTCTGTTTACGTTATAAATAGCTTCAAAACCACTCGGTGTATATTTTTTCTGCTTACAGAGTGTAATTAATAAGGCTTTAATGTACTAGCTGTTGGCCTGGATGAAGCATTTGAGATAAAATTTGATTTTTTTATTCATGTTTTGAGAGACTGACTCTCTGTTGGCATTCATTTTATTTCTGTTTAGGTTATAGCTTCGAAACCACTCGGTGTATATTTTTTTGCTTACAGAGTGTAATATACTGTTGGCCTGGATGAAACATTTGGATGAAACAAATAATTGTTTTTACCGTGTTAATCTTCTTAAAAGCCTTGCTATGCGCTCCTGTGGCAGACATTAGCAGCAGAGCTAAACACTCGGTCCATATTGCCGGGTTGTCTCAGCGGTGATGCGTCACGTCAGCGGTGGATGACGCGTTACGTCTGCGGTGACATAGGTGCGACCTATACACTGGTGCGATCTATTTATGGATTTTTCCAAATTTTTGGCAATAATTGGACAATGCGACCTATACACGGGTGGGACCTATACAACGGAAAATACGNATTTTTTTAGGTCCACAATTTCAAAAGCACAAATGTCTTATGAAAATTAGGGGAAGCTAATCTAATCCGCTATTTATATATTTATATATATATATTTATATATAGCCGGCAGCGTTATGCAATATTTGCACTACACTGCCAACTGAAAAGTAACAAAAATGATCCTAAAAGGATGAAATTACAAAAATCAAAGGATTTATTTAATACTTTACGTACATATATTCTATTCGGCCACGAAATTAACAAAAAATAGAATGATCTTTTAATCCCTAAAACCACTTTTAAATCTCAAATACACGGGTGTGTCGCCACCGCATTTATACATAAAAGTAACCCAAATACATAAAACTAATGAGTCACCGTCGAATGGTCGACACAAAACACACAATAAAATCCTCCGGCCACGTTAATTTGGCTTGAAACAGCGGGGTTCTCTGCGGATTTATCCATTAGTAACCCAGCACAACCAACCAGCTGGACACAGAGTTGTTAGCGTCTATAGGTAGTCAACAGATTTAATGAAAAGTAACTAAAATACATAAAAATAACGACTCACCGTCAAATGGTCGACACAAAACACACAATAAAATCCTCCGGCCGCGTTAATTTGGCTTGAAACAGCGGGGTTCTCTGCGGATTTATGAAGACACCGAGCGCAGCCAGCTAGCCACAGAATTAGCCCCTGAGTTCACCTCTGACCCGGAAGATGTCAAGATGGAATAGTCCATTTTTAGTAGGGGGATAAAGAAATCGACCGTTTTTTTATTGCGTATTTAATGATCGTTTTCATCGTAACTATAATTATTTTTATGTTAAATGTACATTAACAAGCAGGATCAATGTTAGGGATGTAGGTGACTGGCCGGGGCGCGGCGGGGCCGGGGCCCCATGCTGATGGGATCCCCAGGCAACGGCATCATTTACCTACATGGTAGATCCGAGTCTGTTCTCCGCTCTGCCCCCCTCCCCCCTCCAACCCTTCCTCCTCTCTGCTCTTTATGGTGGGGAAAAAGGTAAAACAAGCAGCATAAGAGCTTGTAAATAGTGAAGGGAACATGAGGGAGACCATATATTGTGTCTTTAAACACATATAGTGTCACCCAGATGTAACTAAAGGATTTTAACAGGGGTCAGTATTAAGCTGACCTCTTTATCCTTAATTAATCTACTTATTCAGATTGAATAGTAATTTCACGGATTCTTTTCTTTTTCAGTTTACCCAATATTTCTGTGATCTTTATGATGGATAAATAAACAAAGCCATTAAGTGACAGAGACGTTAACTTAGTTGGTATGCCAAAGACACTACCATTTATTTAAGATAAATCACTAAATTAACACCATTACACTTGATTGACATGATTTCACTTTCTTTCAATTTAATACGTCAGCACACTTAAATTTAACACAACAGACTTCAATATTGGATGTTAAACATATTTAGTCTGAGGGCTCTTTAGCTTAAATAGTTTCCAGCTTAGATTGAGAGGGAAAAGAATAGGAGGAAGATGGTTTAAAGGAAATTATCGTGAGCATGTTACCAAAGTGACACTTCTCATCCGACTTCTGCTAAAATCCAGGTACGTTTGTAAACAGCTCTTTACCTTTTGACGACAGCCCGGTAAGAGAGAAGACCTTGTAGCTTTTCAGATGCACGGGTCCTTGTGGGAACCAATACCTCTGAGCAGGTTATTCGTTTACGTTTTCAACGTCTCCTGGGTTCCGCATCGACCATCAGAAAATGCGTCAGCTTCAGGCCTCTGACTTCAAGATAAACTTATTCCAGGAAGGAATAAACAAAGTTTTGAGCTTACGCTCGTTCGAAGTGGACTCATAACAGCATGTTATTTAGTCCTTAGCTGAAGACGAAGGTCGTTAGCTCTTGACCAAACGTACCCCAGCTCTTTGGGAAAGTTCACATCTCTTTGAAGCTCCCAGCAAACTCTGAAGCGTTTCAGCAAAACTTAGAACTTAAAAAAGATCATGAGATGAGAGATGAGACTTGTGTCTTTTTCATTGGTCCACGGACCAGTCGAGCAGTTCACTTGTGTTATCACGACCCAAGGTTACAGCCAGCAGCAGAGAGAGATTTGTTTAGGAAAAGACAGAGCAAGCTGGAGCCCTTTTCATGAGAAACAATGGATTAACTGTCTTCTGACTTTCTAAACAAAACCGTCTGGTCTCTCTGACCCGAGACTTCAACTTTAACACAGCAGTGAACACCGTTTAACTCTTACAGAATAACACAGCTTAAAAGCACACATCATGAAAATGACAAAAGTTATTCTTTTGATCACATCAGCCTAAAATCAAAGATAGCAATAGTCTCTTTTGGTGACTATGTTATAGATTACAACTAATGGAATAATTTGTAGTAAAATGTCTTGCTTTACTGAGAGGTCAGTAAAGGTCATCTCTGGAACAGTTCAAAAGTACACAGGTGTATCAAAGTGGACATGGTCATGCCCACTACATAAGTTTATTGGTTTTTACTGATAGATAATTAGTTATTAGCGGTACTGCATTTTAAATAAAAATAGCACAAATCCGCTTATGAATTATAAAAGTTAGTCAATCCACAAAAACGCTGACAAAAAGTTTAGGTCCACTGTAAGCGGATTAGCGCTTTAGCGCTCCCTAGCGGTCTGGCGCCCACCTTTGAGTAGAGACATATGAGGGCTTTGTTTGCATTGAGTGTGGACCCACATTTCAAAATTTCCCATTATGAACTACACAGTTTGACGTATTTCAGAATTTCTTTTTTTTTAATGTTTGCATTTATACTTTGAAATAAGCAGCTTTAAATTGATCTGACAATACGAGTAGATATGGACACTAAATATTGGTGGATTAAAGTAATATTTATTGGAGAAATGTGCAAATTCACAGCCTTTTTAATTTGTTAAAATAATCCAGAAAATAAACAGAGATTGGCTAATCTTCAAAGTTTCACCATTAAAATACAAAAAGCAGTCAGAACGTTATTTCTCTGGCACTTCCAGTGTTAAATGCAGTCCAGCAGTCGTCCAGAACTCATTCTGATCCTCTGATTTGTCCCAGTCCTCTGGCAGAAGACACAATCGACCTTTCCCTGAGTTAAACGAGTGCAGCCGTGGCCGGGATTGACTTGAGCCGCTGAGGGCTGTGTGCGGTCATGGCCGACAGAGAATCCCAGGTTTAACTCAGGAACTTGGCTTGGTGGTCCGGTACTCTGCGGTGCGTTAACACTTTGCAGAATGACGTGTGCCAGAGGGAGATCATGCGTTAGGTGAAGGAAGAAGCTTAGATCCACCGAGTCTGCAGCTGAGGGTAAGGTGTTGTGTGAGTGCTGAGATTTAAAGGAGTTCTTTACTGAGGCTGGTATGAAGTCAGCTGATTCCTCCAAGCAGACCACAGAGTTTTCTTATGAGGCTAAAGGGTTTTATTTATTTGTTGCATTTTCCACGTCTCTCTTGTAAATGAGTCCTCAAGGCTCAGTTGGATTAACCTGCCTAAATAAAGGTTGAATGAATTTTCAGCTACCGTACTTTCCGCTGTACACGCCGCACCGCTCTATAAGTCTCATCAGTCCAAATATGTCTAATAAAGTGTAAAAAAATATAAATATGTTGCTTCGCTGTATAAGTCGCATCTATTATCACCGCTGACAACCCATACATGTGGGCCGGTGTTGTGTCAAAAATGGATTGGCTGCCAAATGGCAGTTGCTGGAACGAGCATGGGAGGATTTTTTAACAAGATTAACACTTAAAAACAATTATTTGTTTGCTCAAAATTATAGTAAAGATGTGTCTCAGTTGAACTTTTCCTTAATAAATGCACTTTAATGGTCAAATCAGCTGCATTTCATCTGGGCGGTGTGGCGAAACGCAGCTGATTTGACGTTTGCTCCACGAGTACCAGAGCGAGACAAAAGTTAGTCGAGGGACTTCTAGCAGCTGAAAATTGTAGTGTTCAATATTTTCCATGTCAGAATGAACAAAATCGTCAGATCTCGGCCAAAAATTGGTTTATAAATAGGGTGGGTGGGGGGGACATAAATGCGTCGCTTCGTTTATAAGTCGCAGGCATGATAATTTATGCAAAAAGGTGCAACTTATACAGCATAAATTACAACAATTGTGCAAAAACATCCATGGGGTATTTGATTTTCACACATCAGATTTGCTTCATGTGTTGTGAAGAGTGGAGCAAAATCAGTCAAAATAACAGAGTCAAAATCACAGACTAAACAGTTTTTACATCAAAGCTTTTATTAAGATCTAAAGTAAAACGGATTACTTTTTAACAAACATGAGTTATTGTGTCACTGAGTGCTTTTACAACAATATGATGTGCCTTTTTTATATGCAATCATGAATAAAAAGCCATTTCTAAATGTCTGTATGCATTAGTAACTGGGAAAACATTATTTACTTTCCTAATGCAGGAGGTACAACTTAAATGAGCATCACATATTGCACTCCATCATTATTATTATTATTTATTTTTTTTACTAAATGTACGTGGGTTTTCTTCCTCCCACAGACTAAAAACATGCATGTTAGAATAATTAGCAGCTGAACATTGTGACACGGTGTGAGAGCAGCATTTGTTATTTGTCTAAAGGTGACCTTGTGATGGACCGCTCATGATGCTGCACAGCACAAAAACAAAAAAACACAGAGCAAAAACAAATGGGTGGGTGAGTAAAATATAACAGAGGTGAGTGGAGAAAACAGTTAATCAGTTTGAGTCTTTTCTGGGACATTTTGTTGTAGATTATCAGATTTTGTTTGGGGTCATCGTCCTGTTGCATCACCTAGTTTAGTTCGATCTTCACCTTTAGAGCAACAGCTTGTGGAAACTGTCAGACGAGCGCTGATGATTTGGGCTGGTTTTGCAGCCGCAGGGCCTGGACACCTCACAGTCACTGAGTCGACCACAAACTCCTCTTTATATCAAAGTACGTTTTCAACCTTTATTTAAACAGATAAGTCACACTGAGCCTCGAAGACTCATTTACAAGTGAAATCTGTTGGACAGACAATAAGAAATGATGGGTTTTAAACCAACCCTGCAGCTTCTACAAAAATGAATCACACAAGAAACAAGAGTTAGCATTTCGTATAAGAACTTTGCAAAGTTGGGAAACGTCTCCTAAAACAGGCGGAGAACGAAGTCCGCCTTACAAATGGCCGTGTCAGCCTTTTATTTAGAAAACAGGTTCAGACAGTTTTCACACAGTAGATGCAGTTTTGGCCGAGTCAGGAACAACAGGTCTTGAAACAAAGAACTGAAACATTATTTTGGTGCTTCTGTTTTTCAGTAAACAACATTATTCTGTAAGACAAATACCTTTGCAGGGAGTTAACACAGATTGAGCTATGTTTGCAAAAGTATATTCGATAAGTTGAAATGATCAACATTAACTTACATCTAACAAAAGTGGTGAAAAATAACACATAGGGTTTGGAGACAAAAAAAATCCTAACACATTTTTGACCTCTGTTTGAAGGTCAAAAATGTGGTAATGAAAAAAATGATTGCACACAAGCACATAGTGACGCCGACATTATGCAGA
>JBBPBX010028113.1:9984-36803 GCA_038048925.1 Garcialebias charrua
ATGACAATAAAGACTCTCTGACTCTCTGACTCTGATATATAAATATACCATACCATACCATACCATTTTATTTATAAAGCACTTTAAACAGGAACAAGTCCACACCAAAGTGCTGGACAAACAAACACGCAACAGGCAACACATACAATGAAGTACAACACGAAAAACATAAAAACATTGCAGATCATAAATCAAACGATCCAGTACACATCAGCTGGCATTGAAAGCGATGGAGTAGTAGTGAGTTTTTAACCGGGATTTGAAAACCGAGAGGGAGGGGGCCTGTTTGATGAGCAGCGGTAACTCGTTCCAGAGTCTTGGGCCTGCTACAGAGAACGCCCTGTCACCCCTGCGCTTAAGGCGAGTTTCTGGAACTATTAAGAGTACCTGATCCTCTGACCTCAAAGCACGTGGAGGGACATATGGGTGTATCAGATCCGAGAGATAGGCGGGGGCGAGACTGTTCAGCGATTTGTAGACATACATGAGAATTTTGAATTGGATTCGAAGATGAACCGGTAGCCAGTGAAGGGAGGCCAAGACTGGTGTAATGTGCTCTCTTTTGCGTGTGCTGGTTAAAAATCGGGCAGCTGCGTTCTGAACCAGTTGTAATCGTGCAATGGTGGCTTAAATATGCCCCTAAGGCCTCCTCCACACCAACAGAATGGCCTCATATACATACCAATGGCTGCAAAAATGCAAATTCAATGAGCCATTTGACTAACTCCCATGGGAACTATAGTTAGAATAGCCAAATGGCTCACATCTGGGTTGTACTGGTGTTAATCATGACGTTGGAACACTTTGAAGTATATGTTGGTGGTTCTAGTGAACCAGTCGTTGTTTATACCGATCATAACCCATTAGTGTTTGTAGAGAAAATGAAAAACAAGAATTGCCGTCTTATGAACTGGGCATTTCGGTTACAACCTTTCAACATCACCATACAACATATTAAAGGCAAGGATAATGTAGTGGCTGATGCCCTTTCACGCCTTAAGGCCTTGTTGTCTTGATTGGGGATTGCGCTTTGTCTTAAATGACAGCTTTGCTTCCCCATCAAAAACTTAACCGTGGGGGTGTTACGTAGCCTGCTCTGTCAGCCTGCATCAGCAGTCATGCTTTTGCCTCTTAACACAGCTGGTTGTCATCAGCCTGATGACTCCATGCTGCAGAGTTGCTACAGACACGCCTATTTTTAAACTAATTCAGAGCAGAAGCTCTTTGCAGCAGATAGACTTGCAAAGAAGGCTACGGGAGCACAAATAACAATTCCTATCGCATTCGGTAAAGGGGAAGGAAAAGCATTGATCAAGGAAAAAGGAACAGAAATAAGGCAGAAATATGGGATGAAGATAAAAAGGGGAGAAAGTTATATAAAATATAAGAGTCAGTGAAAATACAGAAATTCAAAGAAAGGAACAGAAGAGAAGATGTAATTATGATGAGACTGAGGGAAGGGCACTCTTATTTAAATTACTTTTTATATTTAATAGGGAAAAGAGTTAATGATAATTGTGAGGCTTGTGGGGTAAAGGAAAGTGTGGAACATGTACTGTTGACGTGTACAAAGTACACTGCAGAAAGAGAGAGGATGAGGGAAAAAGTCAGTGAGGTGGGGAGAGAATGGAGCTTGAAAGGGATATTGGGAACAGAAGGGAATAAGGAGGACATCAATAAGACAAGGAAAGCATTATTTACATTTTTACATCGCACAAAACTCAGATATAGATTGTAAGTGGAGTTAAGAGGTTACACACTCCTGCACAGTAGGTGGCGGTATGCACCTAACAGTTGTTTGCGATCCGCCATAAATCTATAGAAGAAGAAGAAGAAGAAGCTCTTTGCAGAGGTTGGGTGCAGAGGTTTTCTGGTGAGAGAGCCTGCTGTACGGTTTGTTCTTAGTGCTTTTGGTGCACTTTGTGTGGTTTAGGTGTGTTCTCTGCCCACTCCTAAACGTTTGTGATTAAGCTCCATTGAGGAGATGAGGACTCTAGATTCTTAGAGTTGTGTGTGTGTGGAGGTTTATGCAGAGACTCTTTTAAGGTCTGCTGCATGTTTTGGGTAAGGAGTGCTTTTAGTGCTCTGTGTATGTTCAGTAGTGTCTCCACCCATTTCTGAAAATTTGTGCTTAAGCTGCATAGGCAGTGGTGACTCTTCATACTAGAGTGTGGCCTGAAATAGCAGGTTACTGGTATCATGCCAGTGTGTTTCACCTGAGCTGCTGGAGCTGCAGGTTGATTGTGAGTGTAACTCCAGGAGGTCCTCCGTCCCTCCTGGCCTTTAAGTAGGAGTACTCTCCCTGGAGAGTGTGTGTGATTAAGGGCCAGTTTACACGGCGCGTATTTTGAGTGTAACCGCTACTTTCTCTTCTTTGCTTATCGCCTACACGACACTGCTGGCCCCCCTCGATGACTCCGATACTTTTCTGACCCTGCTCTCAAGGTGGAAGTTTTTCGCAGACCCCCCGTTGATAATGTAAACATCTCCCGTGGAGCTTTTGTTTGAACACATGCACGCAGCACGCACGCGCAGACAGCCGGCATTTTAACAATGGCGGTGGACTGGACAGTGGACACACGCACCACTTTCTGAACTATAGCTGATGGAATATATTTTGATTCTCATATTTAATTATTCTACACCTTACCTGCATCTGTGTTGGAAGAGAGCCAGCTGCCTGGATCCAGTTGTCTGTTAACGAGGCAGTCGGACATTTCACGTGTCACGCTGCACTATAACATACTAAATGTGCTATATAATAACAGTTTAACAATAATAAACAGTATTTATGTTAGCGTGGGAGATATTTACATTTATCTGAGCTAAATGAAGCTATCTGGACTCGTTACGTCATGCCTAACATGCTGCATGTTGAAAATGAAGACACCAGGTTGATTTTTAATTTATTTATTTATTCAACACCACAAACTCATGTCACAAACACTGAGAATTAAATTGAACACTTTTTAAAACACGTTAATCGAACTTTAATGAACTGGACTCTGTTGTTTTCATCCCACTGGACCCACATCCGAACCGCCGGTCCGCTTCGTGGAACAGCTTCGACCTCGCAGGAAAAAAATAAAAATAAAACCTCAGTTGGTTGTTCTGTGATCGAACTAAACACCAGGAAACATTATTAAGAACATGGTTTACCTTGTAGCGCTGCTGTAAATCAGCTGATTCTCACGGACTAAAGTCAGACATGTTGACTCGGTTCCGGTCCAGTCAGCAACTGGTGTGCAGATGAAGCGGTCCACTTGGTGTCAGATCTGTTGACTCTTATCCAAATTCCAGCTTTAACTTGTTGACAACAACTTGTAGTAGCTGAACTTTTAGCCAGAGAGGAAAACAGGCTGCCTCGTGTGCTTTGTTTACCTCAAGCAGCAGTGGCGCATGCGCAGTAGTGAAGGTTCCAAAGATCACAGCGCCATCTACAGGCCCAGCATGGTAACTACAGTAAATTCATGAGTACGGGGGGTGGGGGGGAGAGAGTCGTATCCACAGAATTCGCCCATGTCAACGCAAAACTTTCAACCTAATTAACATACCCAAAAGTTGCGTTTCCCCCACACAGTGTCCGTGTAAACAGGGCTAAGCTAACAGAAGCTTGTGTGTGAACTCTAGCTTTAGAGTATTGAGTTCTTTGAGAGGAATCACAGGTCTTTTTTTTATTTTTATTTTTTATTAACACAAACAGAACTACAAAACACTACATAAACAAAAAAATATACAAACTCTTGTGAATGATAACATAACTACAGTCTATAAGCTAGGGGGCGGTTTACAAAATGATGAAAGTTGAAAAAAATATATATATATATCAAAATACAATAAATGTAAAAGTATACAAAGGAGCAAGACAATATTAGAAACTTAAAACAGCAAGTTTTTAGATAACTGTTGTGAGATGGTTCTAGCAGTTTTCCAGTTTTTCAATCTACTTAATGAAGAATAATAGGCTTTGAATTCGTTCATGAAACATGGGAATGAGGGCTTGTTATCCCTCCACTTACTACAATGAATGTGGTACTTTGCTATAAGGACGACTATATTTATGGCATCAGAGTAAGCTGAACTTAAGTTGTCTACATAGAATAGAATGGCATCAATATCAAAAGAGGGAATATTAAGTTTCAGATTAATCCAGTTTGTGATGTCAGTCCACAATCTTTGAGAATGTTGACATGAAAAAAACAAATGCTCAAGGGATTCATCTTCAGATTTACAAAAGGTACACAAATCAACCTCAAATTTAAATCTTCTGTGCAGAAACATGGCCACGGGATAAATCTTGTTTATTATTTTAAAATGGTTTTCTTTCACTTTAGGAGATACAGGCCATTTGATAAATTTTGAATGAGCAGAAGTCATCATGGTCACCTGATTTATATTGGGAGGATTCTTGAATGAATTTATGTTATAATCATAATAAATAGTTTGTCTCATACATTCGTTGATAATCTTGTTATTGCATTTGAAGTCAACTAAGCTACACTCATTTACTTTTAGTGTGGGTAATGAAATGGTCACTTTTGAATAAATAATTGTATTTTTAATTAACTGAATCAGGGCTAAAGGGATTGCTTTACATACCTTCATAAAATCTTTACGACAGCAGTTAAGGTTATATTTTCCCACAAAAGATGCGAAATTTAAAAGATCTCCATTAGAGTCTAGGATATCTGTTACAAAAATGATGTCTTTTTCATACCATTCTTTCCTAAATATTGACTTTCTACCTGCTGTGATTGCTCTATTATTCCACAGAGTTGATCCATGAGGTGAGAAATTATGATGAAATGTCATTTTCCAGAAATGAAGAACTTGTTTGTGGAAGTTAGATAACTTTACAGGAATCTTAGTTACTTCAAAGTCACATTTGGCAAAGAATTCAATTCCTCCCAGCTGCTTAAAAAAGGAGGCAGGAATATGAAACCACATTGAATTTTGTTGTTGTAAAAAAGTTTTTAACCATTTAATCCTAAATGTACCAACCATTGCTTCAAAGTCAAGTGCATTAATGCCACCATTCTCATATTTTTTAACTAGTTGGGATCTTTTAACATAATGAGTCTTGTTTTTCCACAAAAATTGAAAGATAATGGAGTTGGCTTTTCTTATGTTTTGTGGTGATATATACATAGAATGACATGGATAAATAGCCTTGGAAATGCCATCTGCTTTAGTCAACAGGTTCCTGCCAAAGATAGTCAGATCTCTTGTCAACCAACGGCTAAGACTTTGTTTCATATCTACTAAACGTTTTGAAATGTTATCATCTTCCCTTTTAATTGCGTTCTTAGATACTAATACACCTAAATATTTAACTTCATTTACGACCCTGATTGACTGGATGTTACTATGACTACAACTATGAATGGGAAGAATCTCACATTTGTTAATGTTAAGTCCCAAACCTGAAGCCTTAGAAAACAATGAAATTGTATTTAGGGCTCTTTCAACCATTAAATCATTTTTTAAAAACAGTGCTGTGTCATCGGCAAACTGACTAATCTTATATTCCCTATCAAAAATGTTAATTCCCTTTAGCTCAGAATTATTATTTATTTGGAGGGCTAGTAGTTGGGTTGTTAGGATAAATAATTTTGGGGAAATAGGGCACCCTTGACGAATTCCTCGCTGGATCTTGAATCTAGAAGTAAGTCCTGGGTTTAAGGAGACTGAGCTATAAATATCATTATAAAACATTGTTATTAATCCACAAAATGAGTCACCAAAGCCCAACAATCTCAGGGTCTCTATCAAAAAGGCATGTTCAATTGTGTCGAATGCTTTGTAGAAATCAAGGAATAAGATCAGACTATCCTCATCAAGGTAGTCACAATAATCCAACATATCAAGGACTAGTCTAACATGATTGTGTATGTTTCTCTCTTTAACAAATGCTGACTGACTTTCATCAATTATATCTTTAAGTCCTTTGTTCAACCTATCAGCATATATATGAGCTAAAATTTTATAATCTGTGCATAGCAGAGTGATGGGTCTCCAGTTATCCAACATTAGACCATCTTTATTGGGCTTTGGGATTAATGTGATTATTCCTTGTTTCATGGTATTAGAGAGATTACCTGTCATGATACAGTCTAAGAAAGCTTCATAAAGCATCTCTCTAATCTCATTCCAGAAGAATCTATAAAATTCAGTTGTTAGCCCATCTAAACCAGGTGACTTCTCAGTAGACATCTTCAAAATAGCCTTATCCAATTCCTCAAGTTCTATTTGTTTCTCCATAAGTTGTTTAAAATCAAGATCAATTACTTTATTGAAATCTCTTATAGTGTTTATAAATGCTGAACATTTTGTTTCAGAGTACTTAGATTTGTATAAGTTACTGTAAAAATTGTGTATTTCTCTATTAATCTGTGTTTCATCTTCAGAAATAATTCCATTTATATTCAATTTAGTGATCTTCTTTTTTAGTTGCCTATGTTTTTCCAGGTTGAAAAAATAAGATGTATTTTTTTCCCCTTCTTCAATCCAGCGAGCTCGAGAACGTACAAAAGCACCCTTAGCTTTTTCTTCATATAATTGATCTAGTTCACTCTGTAATTTATTTAGTTCAACAAGTTCTTCAGGTACCAAATCTGTCTTTTTACAAAGACCGTTAATATTTGTAATGATATTAAGTTGTTTTTGTTGTTTCAGTTTAGATAGTTTTTTACTTGTATCAATAGCCAGCTCCCTTATTTTAAATTTAAACCATTCCCATTTACTCACAGCTGACATTTCCAAGGCATTGACCTCCACCACCAACTGTCTGACCTCTTCACCAAAACCAGAATTCTGCAAAAGAGAATTATTGAATTTCCAAACACGGGTTAAGCCAGGATCTGACCTTGAAAACACAAGAGATAGAGAAATTACACAGTGATCAGTTAAAGGTGCAGCAGATATCTCACACTTATTAATATAATTGATCAAAGAAGTAGAAATGAGCCAGTAATCTATTCTAGAACTTAAACCATTCCCAGAGGCATTAAACCAGGAGAACTGACGAGTCCCAGGGTTTTTCACCCTCCAGTAATCAATCAAGTTTGCACTGTTCATTAATTGATTGATCAGATCATCGTATTTATGACAGAGGACCCGGGGTGGATTTCTGTCCAACCATAAGTCAGGCGCCAAATTCAAATCACCGCCAACTATAACTTTGTCTGTTGAATAAGTATGCATATTGTCTGTAATATGTTTACATAAATCATTTATCAAAGTTTTGTTTTTGCCTCTTTCGTTGTAACCATAAACACACACCAAAATAAAATTTTCATCATTAATTTCTGTTATCACCATCAGCCAGTGCCCACTAGTGTCACTAACATGCTTTAAAATTTTCCCTGGAAATCTGTTAAACAAAATCATAACACCTGCTGAGTGTGACGTCCCATGACTAACAAAAATAGAGTCACCCCACTGTAACTTCCAAAAGTTCACATCATCCTTACCAGAATGAGTTTCTTGTAAAAAAACACAATTGACTTTTTGCTCCTTACAAAAAAGAAAAACAGCTTTTCGTTTCACATTGTTTTTAAGCCCCCTAGCGTTTAAAGAAATAAAAGATAATATACCGGTACCTAAAAGGTTTTGAGGTAGAACAAAAAATACAAGATGTGCAGGAATGAGAAATTTTGTCCTTTCAACTATCAGAACAAGGTGCATTTAGGACAAATCTGGTGTATCAAAACATTATCTATTCTAATATTGAGATCACTTATCAGTAATACTACTCTGAATAAGATACAAAGTGAAAAAAAAAAAACTTCAGTCAGTGCTTAAGAAGGGTCGACTCTCCGGTTGTCGATCAGAGCATATCCTTCCTTCAGGAAAGCTCTCTGCCCTCTCTGTCTGGCATCTCGTACCAGCGGCCATAACTTCTTCCGAGCTTCCCTGTCTTCTTTGGAGAAATCTTCTTTAAAATGAACATGCTTCTCTTGACAAACCTTGGCATTTTTAGATCTCTTCCAAACCTCGTCTCGAACCGTTCTTGCCACGAACTGGATCATTATTGACCGTGGAGCGTTGTTTGAAGTGGCGGGGTCACTTTTCCTTCCCAGGCGATGCACTGTGTCGACTGTCGCACGAAGCTGATCCACTGAGATGGGCACCACTCTGGTCAAAATGCCAATGACCTCCTCTCTGGTGTTCTCCCCCTCTTTTTCAGCAAGGCCGTTCAGCCTCAGATTCTATCTCCTTTTATATCGAGCTTGTTCCATCACAGACTCCTTCAGCTGTTTATTCTCCTCTTCAAGCTCACTGACTTTTTTCTGCAGCCCCTCTATTTTCTCCTTGTTCACCTTAATAGAGGCAGCATTTTCTTCAATTTTTTTCTCAAACTTCTGCAGAAGTTGAGTTTGTGCATCCATTTTTATCATCAGTGAGCTTACTGTGGATTCCAGTGAGCTCATTGTGGATGAAATTGAGCTCACCGTGGATGTCAGTGAATTTACAGCTTCTAGAATAGTCTGAAGGTTGCACTCACGCTTGTCGTTGCCTTTCTTCTGCTTTTTAGAGACGGGAGCTTTCAGTGGAGAGTGGTCCAAGTTGATCTTCTCCGTTTTTGACATCTGTTCGCCAGCTTCAACATCTGCATTTTTGCAGCCTCCGTCTCCACTCGCACTGGGAAGAGCGGCCATGCCGTAGTCGTGGTCGTCCATCATGGCTAATTTTCGTCCACGTGTTGTTAGCTCGGTCAAGAAAAAACGCCCAAAGGTTCTGTTTCGCTTCAGAAATCACTCAGACTTACTAGAAGCTTTCAAAAAAGCTATTGAGAGTGGCGTAAAGCACACGAAATTGCATTCAAGGACAATATAAAAAGTATTTACACCGGAGCCTGCCAGCTACGACTGTTCACTCCGCCATCTTGGATTTTTTTCCAGGAATCACAGGTCTGCCTGAGGGTTCTGACGATTCTGGTACTTCTGACCGCTGTGATCCTTTTTTTTTTTTAAACCTTTTTGAAACCTTTTGGACTCTTTATCAGCCTCAGGGCTACAAAGAGGGATTCGTGTTATTATTATTATTTTCATTCCTTTGATACTTTTGGTCAGTGAGTGTGGGTAGTCCTGTTTTTCGTCATTTTCCAATTATAGGAGTTTAAAGGACAACACCCACCATGTTTTCAAATTTCATCGCCATTAATAAGTAGTTTTGACTTTAGAAATAAAACAGCAATGTTTTTTTTGTATAGTAGAGTAATAACGCTAACTGTGTTATTTCATGATTTTCATGAGATTTTAGCACCAGATCCGGCAAACTCTGCCCCTCTCCATATATGGGCCACTCCACATCACTAAAGTGACCGCCCTGAATGCATGCATATGGCTCTGTGCATCACCGTAGCGCTCTTTTTTCAGACCAGAGAAGTTTCGAAGACAATTAAGAAAATGCCTAACCGATATGTTGCACATTTCTGCAGCAATACCCGAAGGATGGCGTTAGTGTTCATTATTTCCCCAAAACCAAAAAGATTCAGACTGCATGGATAAAGTTTGTTCAAGTCGAACGAGCTGACTTCATTGCTCCATCGCGTTGCAGTGTTTTGTGTTCAAAACACTTTAAATTGGAAGACTACGAGTCAGCAATGATGCAGGCATTTGGATTTAAGGGGAAAAGAGGTACCAGACTGAAGGAAGACGCTGTGCCAACTGTCCATGCAGTTCCACCGTGCACCGGACCTAGAAAACTGGACACATCTCCCTCCGAGGACCGACCACCGAAGAAGGCCCGCACCTCCACAGTCGTGAGAAAACGGGAGGTATTTCGGGTAAGACTTTGCTCAATTTAACATCAGAACAGAATGAATAATAGAGCAGGCTTTTAAATGTACCGTAGTTTGGAAATATTCACGCCACTTTTTCATGAAAATCTGTGTCGCAAGCCTGTGGCTAGTTATCATAATGCTAATGCTAGTTATCATAATGCTAATGCTAGTGAAATATATTTCTATCAGTATTGCATTACACCCATTATGTTCCATTATTTGTATTCACTTAATTCTGCCTTATAATGTGAAATGTGACACTAGGCAGAACGTTTTTCTCTCGGGCTTTGTTTTCACTAGGGAACAGTTACACGCCTGCACATACACAGACATAACACTGGATGATTGACATACAGAGCTGATAGTTTGTTGACAGAAAGGAGGGTCACGTGGTAGTGTAGGTGGTTCCAGGGCGGTCCTGAAGCAGTCCAAGGAGGTTCCAGGGTCCAAGGAGGCGGTGACGACATCCGGGGTTTTTATAACCGTGGCCCTGCCTTTGAAGATGTGTGTGTGGACTGTGTTGGAGTCAGGTCTGTTGTCTGCTGTAAGGTTTATTCTTATATGTACAATAAACCTACATAAAATTTGCACATTCGTTTCAGAGCTTCCTTCAACCTTTTGAATTCGCAACAATTTGGTGACCACCGACGTGGAGAGGTTTGCAGTTTCGTCTGAAACGAGAGATGATTTGGAGGGTTCCCCCCCCACCGCCGACAGAGACGAGCACGCGCGCAGTCAACAGCCGGTGATTCACAGAGGTGAGCAGGACTCCTCTTACACAAAACGTCTGCGTTTGGACACACTAAATTATTTGTTGACTGAGGGCTGTTTGTCTCCAGGTGGCCAGTGGTTTATAATGTTAGCAGCTAAAAGTAAAAAAAAAAAATGTGAACTACTGTTGGTATTTCATTTGAATGTGCATTTTTTTTGCGGTTCTTGTACATGTGAGTAAGGTGAAAAGCACAGAAGTTCCACACACGCGTAGGGATAATTTACGAGTGCCTTGTTTGCCCTTCCCCCACATCCCCCTTCTGAGCTCCGGCCTGTCGGCTGGGAGACACGTTTCCTTTGGACTCCGGGAAACCGTGGGGTCGAGGCTCCATCGTGAACTCCGGGCATCTGTCGCCGTTGAGTCACAGGGCTTTCATCCGACACGCGGTTTTGCCGTTCAGAGTGGATTGCCACTCCGGGGTCACAGGTCGCTGTGCGTGTGATTAGGTCGCATCCGGGACTGTGATCGCTGTTAAGAGTCACATTTTTCCTCCCCTCCCCGTTAAAGTCGATTACCGTATTTTCCGGTGTATAGGTCGCAATTTTTTCTATTTTCATTTACTATTTTTTTTACTTTCTTTTGTTTATTTATTTATTTTTTCTTTCCTTACTCTTAGACACTTGTGGCCTGTACTCCGGAAAGTGCTGAAAACAAACAAAGGCAACAGGGAAAGATTGTTTATTTTCATATATTGTTTTGTGGGTTGTTGGATGCAAAGGGCTGGCTGGAGCCTGCACATGCAGCTGTCACACGGCCGGTCTCCCCCACTGATTTGTTGCAGTTCCTGCAGATGGGGCTCCCCTCCTCCTTCCTCCCCCCCCCCCCCCCGCCGCAGATGGCCTCTGGAGGTTCTGGTCCAGGGACCGGCTTGGAGCTGCTGGCTCGAACTCAGATTTATGGCTTCTAACAAGATAACACTCTCCTGTTGGTGCCTGACACGGAGGCAAGGAGACATCTCCTCCCCTCCTCCCTCACCCCCCCCCCTACGTGCCTGTGAACCTGCACAGCACAGAGGCCTCTTTCATCCATATAAATCTCACTGAGTTTTCTCCTGGTTCTGGTTTTGGACCTGCTAGGGAGGTCCGCCTCAAGGGTTCCGGCTGATAACAGGGAGTTTTACGACTTAATCAGCTCAGGCTGGGACTGTAAAAGTTACTTTAGTGCTACTATGGAGGACACTCCAGAGTAAAAGACTTACTTAGTTTGTCAGATTTTTATTTTCTGTTGCTATGACCTTTGTTTTAAACACGCTGACCTCTCTGTGGCAGTCTGTTGTCCTCACAATGCAGTACTGTATTTTTTGCAGATATGTGCTTTTCACTCTCAGTGTTAAAGGCACATTTCTGATTTTTATAGGTGAGGTTCCAGGAACATGTTGCCTAAAGGAGTACATGCAGGGTTAATTTCACGCCATTAATTGTTACGTTTCCAGTTCTCATCACTTCAGCCTGGTGGGGTGCAGGTCATGTTTAATGACATATGAACAAGGCCTGTGTAATGGTGGTTTGGAGTACTTTGGTGGTTTATTTTTATTTTATTGTTCTTTTTTATATGTGTATTTTTATTTTTATTTTTTTTCTTGGAGGACTGCAGCTTGTTTGTTCTGCAGGAGCGTTCTGCCTTGGCCTTCTGACCTGCTCGACAGAGTCTGGAAGGGAGTCTTCACACAGCTGACATACTGCAGGGGGTGACTTTATTTAGGTGTTTTCTGAGGATTTCAGCTTGACTTCTAATCAGTGAACGTTGCAGGTGTTCCATGACGACGTTTGGTTAGCAGTTAATTCTTTCTACAGTAATTTCACTTGTACACAGATATGCAGCTCTCAATTTACAATTTTATTCCTCACCCTACAACATTACTCGTTTGCATACACCTAGGTTTCCTCAACCATAGCATGGAGTGGTTGCATCATGACTCTCTAGTGTTGAACACCATTCTTGACAGATCACATGTTGTGCTGTCATTGAAGCTAGGTTTTGCTAACAACTCCTGTTGGCACCTGCACTGGACTGCACTGAACTGTCGAAATGCGTTGTGTTCAGCTAAAGCCGCAAGCTGTCACCACCTGCACTGAACTGAAAATGCACTGAACTGCCGACATGCATCATGTTCAGCTAAAGCCGCAAGCTGTCATGACTCGTGCCTGAACTGTTACATGGAGTTTTACGTTTTGCACCAAGTCTATGAACTGTGGTCTGCACCCACTGCTGGACTCTTGACATCTCCTATGGGGGCTGGAGAACTCATGACAAGTGAAAGTCAAGCTGGAAACGTCACTACCAAACTCTGCAGCCTGGCTGATGTGTCAGCTGACCATGTGATCTTCAGGTGGTGGTTCGATAACTACAGTTTTTCATGATCAGTATTCTTTGCTATGGTAGAACCTCACGCACACTCATTATTCATACATACATGTACAGATCTCACTGACACGTGACCTGCATGGCCGCACACGTTTTTGTTTTTTCCTTCATGTACTCGCGTTAGAGCAGTACAGTTTGGTTCTGTTTTCTCCATCATGTTCGGTATGGGCACCTGTTGCGTTCCTTTTTGGATGTGTGTTTGTCTTTTTCTTTTCTTTTTCCTCACCTTTTGACAGGCATAGGTAGAGGGTTTGCTGGCATGATGCAGAGAAGGAAGGTAAATGTTTTCTTTGTCCTGGAGACCGAGTGGAAGGGCAGCAAGACTCACGGTGTTGGAGCAGGATTAAAGCTCTCTTACTTTGGTGTGGATAGCGGAGGAGATGGAGTAGAGGTTGTGTTGAAGGAGGTGTTGACATAGGATGTCGTGGTGGTGTGACATGTGTCTAATGGGGTGATGGGTCTTATGGTTGAAGTATTAAGTCTGATGCTACTGGTTGGGTTCGGATGTTTTGAGTTTTTATTTTTTCTTTCTGGTAGTATTTCCACCTGCAGTACAGATGATGTTTGTGTTATGAGCTTCCCTTATTTTCTTTGTAACAGGATGTTTTTTGTTTACCTCCTGTTTCAAAAAAGGGGATGGGAGATACCAAACATACTGTATAGTTAAACACGCCATTTCAAATAACTAATTAGATCAACGTTTTAACTCTTCATACAGTGATGAGAGCTGGAAACAGTTATACATTTGATAAAGTTATAAAAGATCATTTTAATAAGTGCCTAAAAGCAGGTTGTTGGATAGTAGTTGCTCAACAAGATTCTGAATGTTTGGGGTAATTTATATAGATTTAGTGCTGACTTTTTCTTATTTTTCATTACAGGTCAAATCTGGACTGCTGATGATCTGTCAGCCCTGTGACAGAACGTGTAAGATAAAATTGTGAATAATTTATATTTGAAAAGGGGAAATGCACTTTACAATGTTTCCACAGCTGTGATGGACAAGCAGAGGAACCTTACCATAACTGGGTTTACATTCCTCCCCTTTTCAGCAGATTAATTAATGTTGAATGAATGCTTAATGTTGCAGTGTAACCAATGAAGGGAAAATCTATTTTCCCTGCACCATTTTTTATTTATCTTACAGGTTAACAGGTGGAACATGCAGCAGAGCAGAACTAATCACATTAACTAACAAACTAACCAACTAATCACTAATATATGCCAAGGTTTTCTCATTATTTGTTGAAACCTCTCAATTGTTGTTTACACCATATGTTGAAAGGATACATATGGTTATTCTTATGCCTGTGAAGAATGACTGTGAGTTTGATCCAGGAGGTCCAGAAAGGATTGAAGGTTGTTGAGATGAATGAGTCAGACAGAATGTGAATGTTTCAGACAGATTAATGTGATTATATATATATGTTTGTGCTTGGTGAATGTGCGTACAATAGTTGTGTGTTGATAGATTTTTGAGAAAGGTGTACAGGGTTTTCACTATTTTTCTATAGATATAATTTAGTTTTATCAATTTTAATTCTTAGATTTGAACGATAATTAGAAATGTTTTAGAGGATACATTTTAGCTGCACCTTGTTAAGAAGTATCAGAGTAAGCCTAGCGGTGAATTTTACTGATAGGAAATGTTTGTGGTAGAACATTCTGGTACAGAGAATAATATATATATATATATAGGAAATGGATGTGAATAAGATATTTGAGTTTGACAGGTTATGGAAGGATTTTTGTGTTTTCTGTTCTGATTAGATTAATCATAGATTAAGTGTTTAATTTTCTGAATGTGGTCTTAGCCCTTATCACAGACATCTCTGAATAAGAGCAGTTGAGCTTTTCTCAGATATCAGACTAGTCAACAGAGTAGTGTAGGGTTTTTCTCCTCACAGGTGTCTATGATGATGAAGATGAGATGGCCTGACTTGGCTAAAGCATAGTTCATATTTTTTGCTAAGGTTAACACATACCTGAAATGGAGCAGAGTATATCAGAGTCAGAGTCAGAGTCAGAGAGAATTTATTGTCATTTGCACCGCATGTAGTACATGTGTTGAAAACGAGATTATGTACACAGGGTCCCAGTTACATCCAACAACAAATGCAAGAGAAAAACAATAATAACATCTAGGATTAACTAAGAGAGACATCAGCTAGTAATACACTAAGCCCTAATGTAGTAGAAAAACATCATTATAAACAGCAGCACGAACATGAGCAGATGGTCACAGATGAACGCAGCAACAAGAAACAGATCAGCATCAGCATGATGTGACATTTTGCAGTGTTTATTCTTATTATTTATTTATTCATGAGTCTGACAGCCTCAGGGTAGAAGCTGTTCCTCAGTCTAGTGGTTTTACATTTGCAATGTATATATGCAATGTTTTGAAGTTTGTTAAGAGTTGATAATTCAATTTTGGGTAATTTAAGGGTTTTTGAGAAAGTATTGGATTTATAAAGTCAAGTTAAAGTCCAGTTGTTTTTTATTGAACGCCTTTTAAAGGTATTGAATTTAACTTCATTATTCCTGCATATACCCTGTAGAGGCGTGTATGTTGATAGGAGGGACAGTCCGCTCAGTTCTTTCTTGTTTTTATTTTTATTTGTTCGTCTTTGCATCTATTTTTGTCTTGTTTGTTTTTGTCTGTTTTGTTCTTGTTCATTGTTTTTGTTTGTTTTGTCTTGTTTCTGTTTGTTTGTTACATTTGTCTTGTTTGTTTTTGTCTGTTTTATTCTTGTTCATTGTTTTTGTTTGTTTTGTCTTGTTTCTGTTTGTTTGTTACATTTGTCTTGTTTGTTTTTGTCTGTTTTATTCTTGTTCATTGTTTTTGTTTGTTTTGTCTTGTTTCTGTTTGTTTGTTACATTTGTCTTGTTTGTTTTTGTCTGTTTTATTCTTGTTCATTGTTTTTGTTTGTTTTGTCTTGTTTCTATTTGTTTGTTACATTTGTTTTATTCTTTGTTTTTGTCTGTTTTGTTTTTTATTCTCTTGTTTGTTCTGTTTAGTTTTTCTTACCATTTAGTATTGATGCTTATTTTATATGAGGGTTTTATATTCTGGGTGGGTAACTTAAATGTAATATTGCTGTGGGAGGGAATGTTAGAGATTTCCAATGTGTATCAAGTTTTTAATTGCATTCTCACATAGAACATATAGGATTTTGTTGACATGATGTTTGTCATGTCAAAAGGGGAATTGAAATATATTTCTATCAGTATTGCATTACACCCATTATGTTCCATTATTTGTATTCACTTAATTCTGCCTTATAATGTGAAATGTGACACTAGGCAGAACGTTTTTCTCTCGGGCTTTGTTTTCACTAGGGAACAGTTACACGCCTGCACATACACAGACATAACACTGGATGATTGACATACAGAGCTGATAGTTTGTTGACAGAAAGGAGGGTCACGTGGTAGTGTAGGTGGTTCCAGGGCGGTCCTGAAGCAGTCCAAGGAGGTTCCAGGGTCCAAGGAGGCGGTGACGACATCCGGGGTTTTTATAACCGTGGCCCTGCCTTTGAAGATGTGTGTGTGGACTTGTGCTCGGTGAGAGGTCTGTTGTTGCTGTAAGGTTTATTCTTATATGTACAATAAACCTACATAAAATTTGCACATTCGTTTCAGAGCTTCCTTCAACCTTTTGAATTCGCAACAACGGGGTACAGGTTGGGTTTTACAGGCCTGTCAGTCAACAATCTGTTCAAATATGTGTGCTGAAACAGAAAAACATCTAAATGATGCAATATAGCTGAGGACCCATGCAGGACTGGACACCATTACTACAACAGATACTAATCATAGTCTAGAAAACAAACCAACAAAGAAAGAAATTTACCCACTGCATGCTTACATAAACGTGCATGACTTTTTTTTTAACGATTCAAAATATTCCAGATGTCAAAATCTTCAAACAGCCGAGACTTCTTTGACACTGTCAGAAAAATGCAGATTAATTAAAAATGACTATCTTCTATTTTACCTGCATGTTTCAATCCATGTTGGTGCAGGAGTTCTGTGTGATCTTTGACACTTCAAGGCACCTTTCCATTGATGATCATCAAGATTTACCAGAGGGGTCTTTTATCTTCAGGCTGTTTTTTATTCAGGATACAACCTGAAATGTCTTACTGAAATGTGTTTTTAATGAAAAACTTATGAAGAGGTTACTTAATGTAAAAAATATGTTCAACTGATCAGAGACTTTATAATTCCAATTTATATTAAGGGTACTTTAAAACATCCATTGATACTTTTTTATGTTATACATGAGTTTTCAGGGCTTTGTTAAACATCTTATGCATTTCAGTAAAACACTGTTTAAGAAATTTCATGTTTTGCTAAATTAAGTGTTATATTTAATCAAGTAAACGTGTTTTCTAAAGGTTCAATTTGTCTTTTTCTCTACATGTCTCATATATTATCTTTGTCCATCCAGCAATAATTTAATTATAATTTAATTTAAGTATTAATAATTGCAACGTTAAATGTTATTATTGTTAAACTTTGTTTTCATGAAACTGAGTTTTGTTCCAGCAGCTTTGGCCAGGGTACTCTATTGTAAATTAGATTTTTAATCTCAATGATCTCAGTTCAATTTCAATTTGAATGTCCAGAGGACCAGACTGAACTTTTTTAGATTTTTCTACCTGGATTATTCAAAGTCAAAGTCAAGTTATTGAGCATGCATCATGATAATCTCAATGAGTTTTTCTTTCTCCTGGTAAAATAAAGGATTAATAATAAAATTAAGCTGTAAACATTTAATAAATCATGAACTGCACTATAAACTATTCAAGGTTCAACGTAACTTTATTATTCCCAAGGGGTAGTTGAGCAGTAAAATGTGGACCATAAATAACACATATAAAAACCGGTAAGTATACATATTAGATGTCACATATTATTAAAAGTTTGTTAGTAGATGGAATAAAACACTTTGGTTTGTTCTATATAGGGACATTGTTGTTGGTGTATTTCCAGCATGTTGGACTCATTTCTGAATGAATTACTTGAATCAGCCAAAACTGAATTTGGCTTTTATTTATAATTTTTTGAGCAACTTTGAAGAAAAGTGGTATGAATTCTACTTTAAGTCAAAGTTCAAGTGCTCATACCAAAACATATCAGTGATTTAAAACAGTTTGTACTTATTTTGTGTGCATTCAGGTACCTTTACTATCCTGACTGTCTTTGCGATGGCCAACATGTTGCTTAGCAACAGTGATGAGCAGAGTCTGTTTGCTGTGGAAGCAGCCAGAGTTACTGCATCCATCCAACTGAACAAACGGGTTCACGCAGGGTCAACGAGGAGCATGCCAATGTCCCTGAGGGATCTGAATAGCAAATGTTTGTAGTTATTGTAGGGGTACAGGTGAGGATCAGTTTTACTGAATCATAATGTACACCAGATGTAAAGTGAGCAGGTTTTATACTGACACAAATTATCAATTATTCATGGGTTCTCTCTTTCAGATTAATCAATAAATTTGTGAGATGCAAAAGGCATGAAACGTTAATTTATGTTGATTCAGCAGCACTGAATCATTTATTAACAGAATCATAAAATTACATCATAACATATATACCGTATTTTCCGGTGTATAGGTCGCACCTTTTTATGTTTTTTTTTCAAGGCCTGCGACCTATACTCAGGTGCAACCTATATATGGCTTGTTATCACTTTCGGTGAAACAATTTTTTAAATCCAGCTCATTTCAAAATTAAATTCATTTATTAAGGAAAAGTTCAGCTCAGACATATATTTGCTATAACTTTTATCAAACAAATAATTGTTTTTAAGTGTTAATCTTCTTTAAAGCCTTGCTGTGCGCTCATGTGGCAGACATTTGCAGCAGAGCTAAACGTAGGTGCGACCTATACACCGGTGCGACCTATCTAGGGATTTTTTCCAATCTATTGGTGATAATTGGACAATGCAACCTACACACAGGTGTGACCTATACACCAGAAAATACTGTACACTGATTGATTGATCAGATTTTCCTATAATTTACTCGTCAGCAGATTTAAATTATGGACAACAGAAAACAAGTAATGAGATGACATATTACTTATTATCTGGAGGCTTTTTACTTAAAGACTGTGTAAAGTGAATTTCAATATTTTCTTCAATAAACATTATAAATGTCATAATTGTAATCTTGTAAATGAGTAAAAAGTCTCAAAATTGTAGATAAATTAATTTTGGAGTTATAGATCAAACTGTGTATAACGATATGTCTGTTTCAGGATTTTTTGGGCGTGTTTTAAATGTGACTGCGTTTCGTCACGCGGTCTAAAGCCCCACCCCCTGCAGCTCCAGCCGTATAAATTAGTTCTTGCCTCGGTGGAGCCGTTCACTCGCGAATCGCAGATAGCATCAGATAGCAATAGCTATAGCTCCTTTTTTGCTAAGAAAATGTGACAGGTCCATTGCATACTTAGTTATCAACGTGATTACTCTATATTTTAATCACCAACACAGACCCCGCATGCGATGTGACCGGGTCGGACCGGGTGCAGCGAGTCCGCTCATCTTCTAAAATAGCGCTTATTATTAAACACATAACAGCGGAGTTATGAATTATAGTTGTGTCCTCAACTTTAAAAACAAAACCAGAGTTGTTTGTGCACTAAAAACAGCGTAACTCTTGGAAAAAGGAGCTGCTGTTACAGCCAGAACTCAGATAAAAACAGAGCAGGTTTACTGGATCTCTGCTGCACCTGTCTGCCTCTCCACACACAGCTCAGGCTGTGAAGAACGATGCCGACCGTCACAGTGGTCACTGTCTGACTCAGAGTCTGAGTCTGGCTCTGGAGGTTCAAATGAGTAGGGCTGGAGAACTCCAATTAGGCTGCCAGCCTTCGCGAACATCCTCACTTTACCGCAGTTCTTCACTGGGCAGGACACGGGCGCAGTACTGCGCTGAAACCACGCCCACGCGCTGACACGCCCCCAGCGTTTCAGACCAGGGCACAATTATGTTTTTTCATTATTTTTGAGACTTAATTTTATAAGGTAAACAATGTTTTTAATCAGTCAGATTTATATGGGTGATTAATAACACATATTTATGCCGTGTGACAAACTCAAAACACACATTTAATTTTACTTTACACATGCTGGTGAAGATTCTCAGTCGTCCAGGACACGATAAATCAAAAAGGCGTTCAATACAAGATCAACTGGACTTTATTTGTAACAGAAAAACGTTTCGACTCCCATCCGGGAGGCTTTCTCAATTCCATGAACAACTGTGCAAAGTTTGGGGTTATAACAGAACCACGCACCATCATGTGTAAGTTTCAAGCTGAGGTAACACATACATGTAAATTGACAGATCACACCTCAACAGTAGGGGGTTCCCTTGAGGTCTCTGACAGAAGACACAACACTGTATGTAAATTGACAACAAACAACTCCCAAACAACAAACAGAGGCTTCTCAAAGAAATGTGTTAGTCTAATTTACAGACAAGACACCTCTGTTCCCATCCGGTGTAGAACGTTTCGGAATCAGTTCCAAAGCTGAGTTATAAGTCTTGGAAAGCTGAAATCTCAGACCTCCTCCTCTGTTGAAAAACCTGTGGAAAAACCTTCTCTCAACAGAGGAGGAGGTCTGAGATTTCAGCTTTCCAAGACTTATAACTCAGCTTTGGAACTGATTCTGAAACGTTCTACACCGGATGGGAACAGAGGTGTCTTGTCTGTAAATTAGACTAACACATTTCTTTGAGAAGCCTCTGTTTGTTGTTTGGGAGTTGTTTGTTGTCAATTTACATACAGTGTTGTGTCTTCTGTCAGAGACCTCAAGGGAACCCCCTACTGTTGAGGTGTGATCTGTCAATTTACATGTATGTGTTATCTCAGCTTGAAACTTACACATGATGGTGCGTGGTTCTGTTATAACCCCAAACTTTGCACAGTTGTTCATGGAATTGAGAAAGCCTCCCGGATGGGAGTCAAAACGTTTTTCTGTTACAAATAAAGTCCAGTTGATCTTGTATTGAACGCCTTTTTGATTTACTTTACACAGTCTTTAAGTTACTGGCAAGAGAAGTTTAAAATAAATTTAAAAGTTTAGAGTTAAAAGTTAAAAGTTTAGTTTTTAAAGTTAAGAAGTTTAAAAGAAGAGGAGGAGAAAGATAAGAAGGGAAGTTTATCTTGAGATGAGTCCCAACCAGAATGACACTCTTCCAAACAATTCCAGCTAAACTCATTGTGCTCTAGTAAACAATCAGCAACTCTTTTACCTTTTCAGACATTCAGTCTCGGTTCTGGTAAAGAGATGAGAAGCAGCATTGGACGTAAAACGGGTCGTAGGTCCAGTGAAAGTCCGAGCTAGACTGCAACGTGTTTACCTATTCAGTATCTCGTTGATGTTTGCTTTAGTCGGCAGAAGCAGTGGCACTTCCTGGCTGGTTTCAGAATAAAATATTCCTAGAAGGAAAACTCATTCAAGTTAGAGCTTAGAGCTCAAGGTCGGACTTATAGCCAGTGTGCCATAAGCCCTCGCTGACAGAACGCGATCTTTGACGCCTGACCACCGTCCATCAGCTTAGGTGAAAAACATCTCAGTTCAACTCTCCAGTAAGACTGAGGGAGAAACAGGAAATGGAAACTTTTGAAGGAAGCTTGACGTCAGTGACTTACTCCTTCCTGAATGGTCGGTTCAATCAGGGAATGGAAGGAGATTAATTGATGTCAAGTGAACGTCAGGAAGAAAATGTTTAAATGAGAGAGAACAGAAAGTTTTAGAAGACAGAAACACGGCACCAGTTATAAGATTAACTGATTAACGTCTTAACATTTAACGTTTTTATTTTATTTTTTTTTTTTTGCGCTGGATGTGCAGAGATGTACAGAGAGGAGCGTTGAAAAAGCTGCGGAAATTGGACTGGAACTTGCGATCCATAATTATGAATCTACAAGCCAACGTGTCCGTGAGTTTTTGCCGAGAGTTAGCCTAGCGTAGCTACAAACCGGGCTAATCAAAGCTAACCGAGCTAACTCACCGTAACCGGGTGCTGTAGTTGCAGGCTTCGTAAACAAATAAACCGGAGAATACGCTGGTTATTACGAAGAAAAGCGGGCCGGCACGCTGGGGTGCTTTGTTGCAGTGAAAGAACACAACAAAACACGCTACAGTGGTAGCGCGGTGGTGGGCCAAGCGTCGTGTACGCCGCCTGGAACTTTAAGCTGGTCCGGGCACCACGAGTGAGCCGAGCGCCGTGTACGCCGCCTGGAGCGCCGTAGGAGAGCCGGAGGACCGCGGCCTGGAGTTCGAGCTAGGCTGGGAGCCGTGAGAGAGCCGGGGCCAGGCACCGCGAGTGGGCCGAACGTGAACGCCGCCTGAGAGTCGTGGGAGAACCGGAGGACCGCGGCCTGGAGTTTCGAGCTGGACGGATCGCCGTGGGAGAGCCGGGGGACCGCCGCTTGGGGCTGAGCGGGCTTCGGAGCTGGACCTGGAGCTAACTGGGCTGCATCGGTTCTGGTGGGGGTCGGAGCTGGGCCTGGAGCTACTTACTGTGCTAACTGGGCTGCATCGGTTGTGCTAACTGGCTGTGCTAACTGGGCTGCATCGGTTCTGGTGGGGGTCGGAGCTGGGCCTTGAGCCGCTGGAGCTGAGTGCGGTGCTGGCTGGACTGCGTCTGATCTAGTGAGCGGACCTCTTCGGATGGTGGATCTGATTGCTGCAGGCTGCTGAAACCGTGAGTTCTGAACTAATAACTGCTGATCTGGGTGCTGCACTGCTGGGCCACACCAATCATCTTTAGGCCTGTGAGCCTCGTGGAATGGCCACGTGGTTCAGTGAATAAACCAAAGTCCTGCTACCACTAGATCACAGACTCTGCAAGTATGACGAAAAATAAAGGACCAAAATCACCAGTCTCTGTAAATATGAAAAATAGAGGACAAAAGTCACCAGACTCGGAGAGAAACAACTCAGATATGCAAGACTTTAGAGAATCACTCAACTTTATGAGTGGACAAATAGAAAGTTTAACAGCAAAGATGGTTTCCCAGGACAGTCTGGTTAAAGAAATAAGAGAACTGAAAGAACTGGTAACTAACAAAGACAAGATAATTGCTGATTTAGAACAAAAAATAGAGGATTTAGAACAATTTACAAAGCAAGACAACGTGGTCATCTCAGGACTTGATGTTAGTAAGTGTCGGACACATCAAAGAGCTAATAACAATGATCCAAGTGAGTATGAATCTCAGGAAGAACAAGGGACTCTGGAGGAACTTGTAGTTAATTTCTTAAAGGACATGAACATGGACATAAACTATGAGGACATTTCATTCTGTCACACCCTGCCCAATAATTCACCAAGATTCAAACCGTCAGTGGTCGTTAAGTTCATTAGCAGGAATACTAAAAACTATGTTATGCAAAATAGAAGAAATCTGAACGGAACATACGTTTACATAAATGAACATCTTACCAAAAAAAATGGAAAAATTGCAAAAGAAGCAAGGTGGTTAAAAAACAAAGAAAAAAAATAGCATCAACATGGACTAGAAATGGATACGTCTTTATCAAAGCAAAGGAAGGGTCTCAGCCTAAAATGATAAAAGAGCTGACGGATCTGGATGAATTCAAGAGATGAAAAATTACAAATCAATGAAACAACTCACAATCAAAATGGATAAAATATACGGTGAAATGAACAAATACATTAGAACATGACAACATACGAAGACTCAGAACCTAAAATATATAATGTTGAAAATGTGATTGATGCAAATTTTTTTCCTGTAATAAATGATAGCGAATATTATAATGAAGAGCAGTTTAATGACATCAATATATCAAATGGAGTTCTCTCCATTATTCACTTTAATAGCAGAAGTATAAATGCAAACATATCCAAAATAACAGATTACTTAAAACAATTAAATAGAACTTTTACGATAATAGCGTTGTCAGAGACATGGCTTAATGATGATAACACTAGTAATATTCACATCGAGGGGTATGAATTATATCATATGAACAGAAATAATAAAAGAGGTGGTGGTGTCGCACTATTTGTCAATAATGAAATAAAATGTAAATTAAATAATGAAATGTCAATAATAGTTGATAATATTATGGAAATGATAACAATAGAAATTATAAACAAAAACGATAAAAACATAATAATAAGTTGTGTATATAGATCACCAGGAGCAAATATAGAAATATTCACTGATAAAATCTTGGAACTAATGGAGAAAAGTTTTAATAAAAATATTTTCTTGTGTGGAGACTTTAACATTGATATGGGAAATAAAACAGATTCAAATAACATAAGCACATTTATAAACTCAATGTACAGTTTAAATATGTATCCATTGATATCAAAGCCAACAAGAATTACAACTCATAGTGCTACAATAATTGATAATATTTTCACAAATATAACAAATGGGGATGTGATTGGTGGTATCTTAACGACCGACTTAAGTGATCATTTACCAGTTTTCACAATATTTAAAAATGATCAAAATATCACAAAAGCAGACACAACGAAGAAAAAAATCATAAACACATCAAAAAAAGTTTTGGAAAAATTGAAAGAGGATCTGGATAAACAAGACTGGAATGATGTGTATGTTGATGATGCGAACAGGGCATATGATGAGTTTATGAATATCTTGGAAACCCTGTATGAAAAGAATTGTGTGCAAACAAATTACACAAAGAGAAATACGAATGATCAACCATGGATGACAAAAGGGTTAAGAAATGCATGTAAAAAAAAGAATTATTTGTATTCATGTTTCTTGAAATTGCGAAGTCAGAGCGCAGAAGAAAAATATAAAAAGTATAAAAATAAATTAGTAGGGATTATAAGGAAACATAAGAAAGAATATTATAGTAAATTATTAGATAAAACTAATGGTGATATGAAAGCAACATGGCGAGTAATGAATGGTGTACTGAAGAATCATAAAGCAAAAACTGGTATTTCAAAATATTTTGTAAAAGACAACGATGAAGTTCATGATGAAAATGAAATTGTAAATGGATTTAATCAATATTTCGTGAATGTTGGATCAAGCCTTGCAGCTAAGATACCAAAAGTAGATAAAAATATGATCCACTCAATTACAGGTTGTGCAAATAGTATTTTCCTAAATGGAACTAACAAAGAGGAAATAATGAATGTAGTAAAACATCTTACAGACAAGAGATCGAAAGACTGGGTGGACATGGATATGATGTTTGTAAAGGACATAATGAGCCATGTTATTGAGCCGTTCACATACATATGTAACTTATCATTTTCAACAGGAATTTTTCCAGATAATATGAAAGTAGCTAAGGTCGTTCCTCTTTTTAAAAATGGTGATAAATGTGTATTCAACAATTATAGACCTATATCCTTGTTACCACAGTTTTCAAAAATTCTTGAAAAACTATTTGTAAACAGACTAGACCAATTTATAGATAAACAAAATATTCTAAGCAGCAGTCAGTATGGGTTTAGATCAAAAAACTCTACATCAATGGCTCTCATGGAATTAATGGAACAAATAACTACTGCTGTCGATCAAAAACAACACTGTATCAGTATCTTTGTTGATTTAAAAAAAGCATTCGATACTATTGATCACACCATTCTCCTTGAAAAACTGAACAAATATGGTATTAGAGGACCAGCATTACAGTGGGTATCTAGCTACTTAAAAAATAGGAAACAATTTGTACAAATAAATGATGTAAGATCTGACCTCTGTAATATCACATGTGGAGTTCCTCAAGGCTCTGTACTTGGACCAAAGCTTTTTATTTTATATGTGAATGACTTGGTAAATGTGTCAGGACTCCTTAAATGTGTACTTTTCGCAGATGATACCACTTTTTTCTGTTCAGGTGAAGATATAGAACAAATGTTAGAATTGATAAAGACAGAATTTGTCAAGATACAAACTTGGTTTAAAATAAATAAATTATCATTAAATCTAGAGAAAACTAATTACATGATATTCGGTAATAGAAAGAAAACTGTCGATGTTCCACTCAAAATTGAGGATGTTGAGATTTGTAGAGTGAATGAGGTGAAGTTTTTGGGTGTTATCATTGATGACAAACTGACATGGAAACAACACATAAATTCTGTAAGAATAAAAATAGCTAAATCGATAGCAGTACTGTACAAAGTCAGAGACCTATTGAATGATAAAGCTCTGTATTTGTTGTATAACACAATCATTGTTCCACACTTAATCTATTGTATTGATGTTTGGGGGAATGCGTGTAAAACAATCACAAAGCCTATTTTTGTATTACAGAAAAGAGCTGTAAGAATTATCACTAGAAAGCATTACCGTCATCCATCAAGTACATTATTTTATCAACTAAAATTACTGAAGTTCCATGATTTGGTAGACTATAATATTTTATCAGTTATGTATAGAGCTCAAAATAATGCATTACCTTTAAATATCCAAATGCACTTTGTTAAAAGACAAAGTTGTTATAATCTTAAGGGAACAGAGTTGTTTGTAAAACCACAATTCAGAACCAGTTTGAAGGGACGTTCTACCTCAATTCAGGGAATTAGATTATGGAATGGCTTGGAGAATGTAGTTAAAAATGCCAAGTCAATGTTTACATTTAAAAAAATGATCAAAACAAATATGTTAAAAAAATATATGTGAAATAACGTAATGTGTATTGTATTAGTTAGAAAATTAGAAAGTGTTAGTCATTTTGTACTGTATTAGTATTAGTTAGAAAACTAAAAAGAATTAGTCATTTTGTACTGTTGGTTGAAGAATATTATTGTTTAACCTGATTGTTGGAAAAAGTTGGTTGAAGATTATTATTGTTTACATGGTTTGACTACTGTTGTTTAATCTGATTGCTGGAGATAAGGG